>PIJE02001274.1:102049-117652 GCA_002895965.2 Coryphaenoides rupestris | reverse complement strand
GAGAGAGAGAGAGAGAGAGAGAGAGAGAGAGAGAGAGAGAGAGCGAGAGAGAGAGAGAGAGAGAGAGAGAGAGAGAGAGAGAGAGAGAGACAGAGAGACATAGAGAGAGTGTCCCGCTGTTTTCCATATTCTACATTCTATTTTTGTACATATTGTCCAGTAACCGAACACCCCGGAGTGGTCTATTCCATTTATATCCCAAATGTCAACAGTAAATACATGCAGTATTAGTTATTACTTTTTTATCGACTTAATCAGACGAAATTAAAAGATTCTTCCGCAGCGCTTTGAGCACATTGCTTTTGCGTTGGCGAGGAAACATCTGGTCGATAGTTGTGTTTGACCGTTGTTGTTAACATCGCATTTGTAGCGCATTGATTATGAAACTGTTAAAAGGGAGAAGTGTTCCCTCATTGACCAATATAAGGCACGCCCATGTAACTTTATTGAGCAATCGGGATCAAGTATTTAACGATGCCGTGGTATATAGAGGGTCTCACAAGGCTGTACACCCGGAGCCCAGGGGTCGTGACCGCACAGTGAGTGTGTGACGAAGACGCAAGATGAACATTGACCCTGACCACACCCCGAGGTGGGCTCTCGCTCCCGGCCCGGAACTCTGGCCTCCAGTGGAATTGTAACCTCAGGTCTCCTTTGTCCCTCTGCTTTTTAAATGTATTCTTGAACTTTAATAGGCCCAGGAGATTGAGGAGGAGAGGGGGGGGGCTCCGTTTCCATGGGGACAGGGCCCCCAGAGCCAGGAGAGCCGGCGAGGGCGTATATGACTTGACGTGATCAAAGCTGGGAGAGATTACCTCAAAGCCCCCTTGAAGTGCCCAATTATACCATCCGTAGGCACGCGCACACACACACACACACACACACAAATACACATACATGGACACACACACACACATACATGCACGCACAAGTGCACACACACACACACACACAAATACACGTATATGGACACACACACACACATACATGCACGCACAAGCGCACACACACACACACACACACACATACACATGCACAGACTCACCCACAAACATATACGAACACTTTCAGACGCGCACACACACACACACACACACACACACACACACACACACACACACACACACACACACACACACACACACACACGCTGGCACGTGTGTCAGTTCACATGTGAAATGTGGCCAACTCATGTGTGACCCCCTCTCCCCGGCCACACCATTAGCATCTTTAAGTGGCTTGACTTTAAGACATCTGCAAATTCTCTTTCTTCGTCCAGACGAAACGCTATGGCCTCTAATGGTTTCCCCGCATACGACTCTTTCTCTTCCTCTCTCATGCTGTCACACACACACACACACACACACACACACACACACACACCACACACACAACACACACACACACACACAGCGGCCTATTTGAATTGGTCTTCACGTCTTTTCTCATGTTCTACAAGGATAAGGGGTCAAGCATGATTAATAAATCATGGCCGGTTTTTTCTCTTCATGACTATTCCTTCAAAGTACGTACAATACACTCAAAATAAGTTATTCTCTGCTTCTACAAAGTGGTGGGGGGGGGTGGTGGGGGTCGTGGGTGAAGTGGACGTCGAACAACAGGACGAACGTACGGTTTTAATTACCCGGCGAAGCAAGCAGGGTTGTTTCGGAGTTCCCGTTGTCCAACTGTGTGACATTTAAACAGCGCTGCACCGGTGTGTGTGTGTGTGTGTGTGTGTGTGTGTGTGTGTGTGTCCCCTGGCACCCGCACCCCCCCCGCCCCCCCTCCCGGGTCATTAGGGCGGGTAATTAGGCGCTGCTGCTAAAATCGGAAAAGGTGGAACGTGGGTTTCTTTGACAGGAGCTGAAGCTAAGAGGGCCGATCGAACCCACCCTGTCGGGACTGACCCTCCTCCTCCTCTCCTCCTCCTCCTCCTCCTCCTCCTCCTCCTCCTCACAGGATAATTACACTGGACGTCATGTTAACGGGTGGCCGTAGCTAATGAATGTACACGATTTTGGAGAAAACAACGTCGAGTGTACACAAAATAACCGTTGGTAGCCTTTTCATCTTAACTGACACGAGGGGGGTGGGATAGGAGGGGGGCGGGTTACGATGCCTAATGGCTCTGTGGCTCAGTTGTTTTTGTGTGTGTGTTTGTGTGTGCAACAAGCCTGCCCTCGGTGAGATTTAATGCTTCATGTGGGAAACATCTGTCAGCCAGGTCTCAGTGTGTGTTTCGTGGAAAGTTTCTTCCCGCTGGAAACAGTGTGTGTAGTGTTTTTCCCCCGGTCCTCCTGAGCAGTGTGCACAGCATTTTAGGGAGATGCCATTGCAAATGTCAAACATGAAGGAAATACCTCTCTCTGTGTGTGTGTGTGTGTGTGTGTGTGTGTGTGTGTGTGTGTGTGTGTGTGTGTGTGTGTGTGTGTGTGTGTTGTGTGTGTGTCCTTTCTCTCTCTCTTCTCTTTCTCTTCTCTCTCTCTATCGCTCTCTACTCTCTCTCTCTGTGTCTGATAAGGACACACACACAGACACATACATTCATGAGCTCATGATGTGAGATGATAGCTCAGCTCACATCATCTCTCTCTTTCTATGCTTTCTTTCATCTCTTCCTCTTGTTTTCTCTCTCTCTCTCACTCTCTCTCTCTCTCTCTCTCCCTCTCTCTCTCTTGCTCTCTGTGTATCCCTGTCCTCTGATCCACACCTAAACACACGCTGAGGTCAACATAATGCACATATAACACTGTCACAGTTATAGGTGTGTGTGTGTGTGTGTGTGTGTGTGTGTGTGTGTGTGTGTGTGTGTGTGTGTGTCTCGGTGTATGTCGGTGTGTGTCGATGTGTGTGTGTGTGTAAGACAGGGTGCTATTTGTTTCCAAGGGTAATGCTGCCGTCAGACTTATTGTCTTCATGTTAAACTCACTGCGTGACATATTTACTGGAAAATGGCTTGGCGCAAATTGAATTGAAACGCGTCAGGGATTCTGTTATGGGCTTAGTCAGTCAGTGTGTGTGTTTGTGTGCGTGTGTGTGTGTGTGTGTGTGTGTGTGTGTGTGTGTGTGTGTGTGTGCCTGTCCGTTCATGTGTGTGTGTGCACGCGATTCTGTCAATTGTCATCAACTACAGTCGAAGAAGGTACAGCAGTAGTTAACGATTATATACACAATCATACCTCCTAATGTCAATCTCATTCACACCATAGTGTGCGTGTGTGTATACGTGTGTGTGTGCGTGTGTGTGTGTGTGTGTGTGTGTCTGTAACTGTCCAGCAGCGTACACTCACACACACACACACACACACACACACACACACACACACACACACACACACACACACACACACACACACACACACACACACACACACAGAGCATATCAGGGCCAATGTTTCAACAGCTTATCAGAATCAGAATCAGAATTGCTTTATTCGCCAAGTAGTTTTCACATACGAGGAATTTGCTGTGGTTGTTGGTGCATACAGACAATATAATAGATAAGAGTTAAAAAGCATTAAAAAGCAAGTAGTGCAAAAACGACAAGAGGCATAAATATAAAATAAAGTAGAATAGTATGAGTGGGTATATACAATACAGAATGATTTCTGAATGATGAGATATTTACAATACAAAATGATTTTTCAGAATATGGAACGGTGGAGGAGGGGGGTGGTGGGGGGAGACGGTTGGATAGTCCGGTGGACATCATCTATGCTGGAGAGAGAGAGGCCGTGGGACCTCTATCAGTGTGCCTTAATCGGGGGATGGGGGGGGGGGGGGGGGTCTAGCGTGTGTAACTGTCTGTGACGGTAATTGTGTTATGTGCACTCAGCAAAGGTACGTGTGGATGTGTGTGTGTGTGTGTGTGTGTGTGTGTGTGTGAAAAATATTTATGAATTAATGTGTGAGCCCGCTGAGCTGGCATCGCAGCCGAAGGGGCCTGTGTGTCTTACTAACCATGCCAGGCTTCATCAGCCACGCAAAGACCCAGGGAGGGAGAGAGAGAGAGACAGACAGACAGACAGACAGACAGACAGACAGACAGACAGACAGACAGACAGAGAGACAGACAGACAGACAGACAGACAGACAGACAGACAGACAGACAGACAGACAGACAGAGAGAGAGAGAGAGAGAGAGAGAGAGAGAGAGAGGTCAATGAACTAACAAATACATTTAAAAAGGAGAGCAAGGCCAAAAAAACGAGAGATCGTGAGAGAGAGGAAACCGGTTGAAAGTTTAGCGGAGGATAGGAGATGGCGAGAGATCGGGGGTGGGGTGGGGGTGGGGGTGATGTATGGGAGGGAGGGATAGAAGAGGGGTAGCTGAGCAGCAGGAGCTCAGCACGTAAGAGCGGTTGTCTGGCAACTGGAGACTATCTATAACTATGTGACTATCTCCTGCCGTCACACTGGGACCCTGGGAAGCCTGGCTAGCATGGAGCGCAGGTAGAGAGACACAGAGAGAGAGCTGAAGGGGAGTGAGAGAGAGAGAGTGAGACAGACAGACAGACAGACAGACCGAGGCTCATAGCTAGCGGGGCAGTTAGACAGAGAGGGATATAAAGATAACGGGGTTGAATGGAAAATATGGTAAATGTATGAAAAAAGTCAGAATAAGAAGGGGCAAAGGGGAAGGCAGGCTATGTAAATGGAACTGCTGCAGCACAGAGAAGGAGCACCAGGAATACGTAGAAATTGGAACGATAAGGAGTACAATTGGAACGGTAGAGCGGTAATGGAGGCGAGTGGGGCAAGTGCAGGTAGGGACCGAGCGGCGCGGAGAAGTGGCGGGAACCCGTCACATGACGAGAGAGCGGTCGAGGGGCAACCCCCCGACACACACTCTGAGTTCAACAGGTAAGAGTTGAACGGCGGTGTTAATGCACAAAGGCTCCCGATCCGCCCGAGTCCCATTCATCACTGAGAGGAGATGTATGCTCCAGGAGCCCCCCGGACTGAGAAAAGGCTTAAGATGCACATAATGGAGCAGCGCTTGGAAGCCTTAAGTGAAGCCATTAAAGCCGTGCTCTCTCTCTCTCTCTCTCCGAGAGGATGTGTGCAGCGATTGCGGGGGGGGGGGGGGGGGGGCTGCCCTGTCCTCCAGATGCATGCTGGGAGGTGTGAACTAACAACGATGTCACGGTCACACTAGCGCAATGCAACTCAATGCAACAGTGGACTTATTCTATTTCCGTGTGTCTGTATGTGTGTGTGTGTGTGTGTGTGTGCGTGTGTGCGTGTGTGCGTGTGCGTGTGCGTGTGTGTGTGTGTGTGTGTGTGTGTGTGTGTGTGTGTGACCAGGTTGATGCTGAGAGAGGAGGCTCCGAGCGCACCGCCTAAGAACATCGTGGCGAGTGGTCGGACCAACCAGTCCATCATGGTGCAGTGGCAGCCGCCCCCGGAACCCGAGCTCAACGGCGTCCTCCGAGGCTATGTGCTCAGGTGCGTGCACACACACGATCTCACACACACACGGTCTCACACACACACGGTCATACACACACACGCGCACACACATGGTCATACACTTGCGCATGCATGATCACTCACCCACACACACACACGCACACAGTCACACACCTTGCGCATGCACGATCACTCACACACACACACACAGTTACACACTTACAAGCGCACAATCGCTCACACACACGCGCGCTCACACACTTGCAAGTGCACGATCACATACACACACAGTCACACACTTGTGAGTTCACAATCACACACAATCACACACATGCGCACGATCGCACACACACACACACACACACACACACAAGCATACATATGCGTGCATGCATATAAACGACATTGCACACTGGTTCAGATACACACACATACACATACAGTACATGCACATGCAAACACATAAACACACAGGCATACCTTTCTTTTCTTCTCACACACACACACACACACATCGTTGGACACACACCCAAAACAAGTACACGCACACACTTAAACACACACGCACTTAAATACACATACACGCTCATAAAAAAGTACAGCGGCGTAATAAAAGTTGAAATTATGAAAAATTGTAGGTCACATTAAAAGCTTAATTATTTCCTCCTCTCCCCTCCTACAAAGTGACTGTGGATACACACGCACACATTTACACACACACGCACAACACACACACACACACACACACACGGCGCGCATTCATGAGATCCTTTGTGTGTGTGTGTGTTAGCTCAGCTACATCACATAATCTATCTCTCTAGCTCTCTTTATCTTTCTTTAGTCTCTTGTTTCTTGTTCCCTCTCATGTTCTCCCCCTGTGTGTGTCTCTCTCTCTCTTCTCTCTCTCTCTCTCTTTATCTCTCACAAGCTTATGTTTCGATCCCATAAGACAAAGCAACTTCAGCCTGTTCACCTGAGCTCTGACTGGCTGCTTCAGCCCAGTGTCCACCTGAGCTGTGACTGACTGCTTCAGCCCAGTGTCCACCTGAGCTTGACTGGCTGCTTCAGCCCAGTGTCCACCTGAGCTGTGACTGTCTGCTTCAGCCCAGTGTCCACCTGAGCTGTGACTGACTGGCTTCAGCCCAGTGTCCACCTGAGCTGTGACTGACTGGTTCAGCCCAGTGTCCACCTGAGCTGTGACTGACTTGTTCAGTGTGCGTGAGCCAGGCTGTAAACCACTCTCCACTCTCATTTGCATCTAATGGTGAAGTCCTCTTTGTACGACTTCTTCATCTGAGACGACAGGACACGCTACCCTGGTCTCTCTCTCTCTCTCGCTCTCTCTCTCTCTCTCTCTCTCTCTCTCTCTCGAGCCTATCCTTCAACACTCACAATTCCTTTCTCCTCTTTTAGACAGAGGACAAAAAAATGGTGGAAGGATGAATGATGAGTTGAAGATGTGGACACACACACACACACGCACACGACACACACACACACACACACACACACACACACACACACACACACACACACACACACACACAACACACACACCCACCCGCACGTGGCCAGTGCCTCCAGCGAGCCTCTCTTCAGGTGCAGGGTTTTAATAAAGCTACTCCACCTCTGGCCGCTCCTCCCCCTCCTCCTCCCTCCTCCCCCTCCTCCCCCCCCCCCCCCCCCCCCCCTCCTCCTGCCCGGTGACAGCATGTCAGAGCCACAGACCACAGATTCTATTTAGCCCTGCGGCAGTGACACAGCTATCACACTGAGTGAGCGCGTGTGTGTGTGTGTGTGTGTCAGTGTGCGTGTGTATGTCTGTGTGTGCGCGTGCGTATGCACTTGTGTGTGTGTGCCTGTGTTGTGGTGTGTTTGTGTTGCCTGTGTGTGGTGTGTGTGTGTGTGTGCACGTGTGTGTGT
The DNA here is from genome assembly GCA_002895965.2 of Coryphaenoides rupestris. NCBI lineage: Eukaryota > Metazoa > Chordata > Actinopteri > Gadiformes > Macrouridae > Coryphaenoides > Coryphaenoides rupestris. Next base: position 110,314 of record PIJE02001274.1, on the reverse strand, counting down.
GTGAGCGTACCCACCTGCGTGCTGCTGAGTCAGCTGCCAGGCCGGTAGAAGAACCATTTCCTGCCGGTGAACGGTGCTGCATGTGAAAAATGCTGACAAGTGGATTATGATTATTATAATAATAATAATGATTATTATTATTTCATTCAGCGGCGGTGTTCAGTAACCTACAGAGCCTGGACGCTATGACAGCGAGCAGGCTCCCCTCATCCTCTCCCTCTTGAGGAGATGTATGTCTCTCTCTCTCCCAGAGTATCCTATCCAGACGTCCATCTTCACACGGGAGCTTTAATGTTTGATGATCAATGATCGCAGTGACTCACCACAAAGGGACTCAGGATTCACGAGTGTGTGTGTGTGTGTGTGTGTGTGTGTGTGTGTGTGTGTGTTGTGTGTGTGTGTGTGTGTGTGTGTGTGTATGTGTATGTGTGTGCCTTTGGTGTGTCTATATATGTGTGGTGTGTGTGTGTATATATGTGTGTGTATGTATGTGTGTGTGTGTGTGTGTGTGTACCTTGTGTGTGTGTGTGGTGCGGCCGTGTGTCTTTGTATGTGGTGTGTCTGTGTGTGCCTGTGTGTGTGCCTGTGTGTGTCTGTCTGTATCTGTGTGTGTGTGTGTGTGGTTGTGTGTGTGTGTGTGTGTGCATATGCTGTGTGCATGTGTGTGTGTGCGCGATGCGTGTCTCTGTGTATATGTGTGTGTTTGTGTGCAGGTATCGTCTGGCGGGGCTGCCTGGGGACTACCAGGAGAAGAACATCAGCAGTCCGGAGACTAACTACTGCCTGCTGAGTGACTCTGATCATCTGGACTCAGTAACCAAATCCAGGTGGCGCCTACACGCGGGGCCGGCCTCGGAGTGTAACAGCAGCCCTGTCACCGAGTACACTCTGCAGGGGGGTAAGCACACACACACGCACACACACGCACACACACACACACACACAGGAACAACACACACACACAGAAATGCAGCAACACACACACAGGAAACACACACAACAACACCACACACAGGGAAGACATACACAAACACACACAGGAACACACACACACCACATATACGAACACACACACACACACACAACACATGCACAAACAAACACAAACACAATGAACACGCAAACACACACACACAGGAACAGACACACAGAAACACACGCAAACAAACACCACAGACACACACACAAACACATACATGCACACACAAAACACACACACACACAGTCACACACACAGTCACACACACAGCAACACGTATGCATCTAGACACATGTAGACATGTATGCACAGAATAAATGTGTATGTGTTACACATGCACACACACCAGCATAATATATATACTGTAGATGCATGTATAGGACAGAAAGCAAACTCACACGCATACACGCACACACACACACACACACACACACACACACACAGTAGTATAAGTTTAGCACAACACACAGCATATAAAAAGCAGGCACACTTAGCTGATTAGAAGGCCCTGCAACAGCAATAAGCAATTTTACTGCTCTTGAGCAAAACACTGAAGCGAGGGGCCATTGTGTGTGTGTGTGTGTGTGTGTGTGTCTGTGTGTGTGTCTCTGTGTGTGTCTCTGTGTGTGTCTCTGTGTGTGTCTGTGTATGTGTGAGGGTGTTATATTTAAAGCCCAGGCCCAGTGTACATGCTGAGATAAGGGCAGCAGAGGAGAAGCACGATGTCACTGAGCAGACAGGAGAAGGGACCGGGGGGCTAAATCTCCTTTAAACAGGTGCTGCTCCCTGGCTGACTTTTACACAAGCGTCTATTATTATTATTATTATTATTATTATTAGTAGTAGTGGTATTAAAAATGGACAGGCTAGGACGGCCGGCACGCGTCTGGCAAGGTCATCACTAAGGTTCAGGACAGGTTTATGGACTCGGGCAGGGGAAGTTTGGCTCATTAATAATTAGAATGTGTTTTAATGAGTGTCTGCAATGAATTTAAGATGAACTCTCTCTCTCTCTTTCTCTCTCTCTCACCCTCTCTCTTCATCTTGCTTTTGCTCTCTCTCTCTCTTTCTTGGTCTCTCTCTGCCCCCCATTGCTCTCTTGGTCTTTCTCTCTCTCTCTCTCTCTTGGTCTCTCTCTCTTCTCTCTCTCTCTCTCTCGCTCTCCTCTCGATCTCTCTCTTCTCTCTCTCTCTCTCTCCCCTCCCTCCACATTGCTCTCTTGGTCTCTCTCTCTCTCTCTCACTGGGTCTCTTTCACCTCTGAGAATCCCTATCTCTTTCAGTCCTGGGAGAATAGCGTTGACCTCTGTGCCTCTGTTATCATTACTCCTCTCTGACTCACCCATACACACCACAACCCCCCTCCCCCTCCTCGGGGGGGTGCCTGGCTAAGTATTTTATCTGTTAGAGGGGGAGCTGGGGGAGGTCAGATCCCCCTCACCCCCCGGGGAACAGAACAGCGCAGAGGAAGAAGGCGTCTTTAACATACATTAGTTTTCTCTTTTCCCACCTCTCTCTCTCTGTCTTCCTCTCTCTCTCTCTCTCTCTCTCTCTCTCTCTCTTCTCTCTCTCTTCTCTCTCTCTCTCTCTCTCTCTCTCTCTTCCCCTGTCACTCATGGCTCCTCTGTCTCGGTGTAGTTAGACATGCAGCTAGCCAGTATTCTCTAAGATGATGGCGGGGTAAGATACTCCCTTATTGATCCCAGGCGGCTTGTTGGGATGCCTGATGTTATGGGAGGACTCTATTCAGCATAAAATATACTGGAGTAACATAGCGTGAAGTTCTGTAATACAATTGATAAGCAGCTTTGCAGCTAAGCATGTCTTGTTTTATGCAAAGTGTTTGTCGCTAAGAATTAAGCGGTGGAGTTTGGCTGTTGTTGTCCAAGATTAGCTTTAAGAAGGATTTTGTTTTTTGCACTATTCTATCCATCTCTTTGTCTCCTTCCCTCTCTCTTAAAACAATTCCTTCAAGCTGCCTTCCTGCTACTGTTACTCTTCTATATTGTTTCTTCTCTCTGTGTGTGTGTTGGTGTTGCTGTTGGTGTGTATATGTGCGTGCATGTGTTTCAACTCTCTGGCTCAAGTTACCAACGTAAAGGGCATACCCATAATGCCGCAGTGCCTTATCACCCTGCGGCCCGCCAGCATCAGCATAAACCCCTTACACCCTAATAACCATGGCACACACACACACACACACACACACACACACACACCGACTGCACACAGCCCTGCATACATCACACAGACACGCTCTACTTTTCTCCCTATTAGAAAGGAGGCCTGCTTTAATGCCATCCTCGGGTCCTCCTCCTGCCGCTCGGTGCCAGCCGGGTCTGCCTTTCATTAATCTCAGATCCAGAAGTTGACGAAGAAGCTACGCTATGGCCCAATTTCTCGGGGGCAGACCGGGGCGGAGCTCCAGCAGTCTTTCCCTTTTGCTGCGACAGATATATTCTCCCGAAGATGAACTCATCCAGTGAATGAGTTCACATCGTGAGCATTTCTACAGTGTGTTTCTACAGAATGAGTATTTCTGCAGTGGCCTGTCGACAGTCACGGGTTGGATTTTAAACCTTTACAGACACTTTGTTTGAGGAACTTGGTACCCTGATAAGACGTTTTAACTCGTTTTTCCACCGACTACGGGAAAGGTTAAGTTTGGCGGTGCTGGCTGGAGTTTCAGACCGCTGTTGGCCAAGGAGGGATACAGACAATGGGAAGACGATGCTGTCGTTGCGATTCGTTGAAACCATTTACATTTTTTCAACGTCCCGGATTTGAGCTTGTCTGCCGTCAGACTTTAAACGTTAACCTGAAGTCTGATTTGTGAGAGTAGGCATTGATAAACTCACACACATGCACCACACACACACACACACACACAACACACACACACACAAGCCCATATAAACACATGCACACATATGAGAATAAGCCCTTGTGTCCTGCACACGAGACAAAAGTCGTGTGTGTAGGACACCAGGACATAATCTTTAGACAAAGTACAATTGGTTATTACCAAATTGAATTATCTCTGACATCAACTGTAACGGCCTTCTGCATGCTGATCACTTATCTCATGACCTTTAAAAGTGTGCAGTGTGTGTGTGTGTGTGTGTGTGTGTGTGTGTGTGTGTGTGTGTGTGTGTGTGTGTGTGTGTGTGTGTGTGTGTGTGTGTGTGTGGTGTGTGTGTGTGTGTGTGCGTGCGCGGGGGGGAAGAGGGACACAGCAGTAAGTCTATCTTGCTGTACTTGCTTTTCCTCTGTGTCATTATGTTGCTCCCTCGCTTTCTCTCTCACTCTATCTGTCTCTCTCTTTCTCTCTCGCTTGCTCTCGCCCTCTCTATCTCTCTCTCTCGCTCCCCTCTGTCTCTCGCTCTTGCTTGCTCTGTCTCTCTCAATGACAGTACATTATCCCCACCCCCAACCCCCGCCACCACCTCCTCCTCTCACTCCCCACAACACACACACACACACACACACACACACACACACACACACACAAACACACACACTGTTATCTGTTCCGGTTGTTGGTGGCTTACATAAAGACTATGCGATGCAAATGGTCCTCAAAATACCACCAGGGGACATTTCAGACACTCCGTCAACAGCAGTGGGGTGCCGGGGGTCGGGGGCTGGGGGTGGGGGGGTCGGGGGGCCAGCTGACAGGCTACACCCGCAACAGAGTGCTCTCCAGTAGGACTGCTCTGACCACACAGGCTGGCGCTGTGCAAGAATAGGACAGGGAGATGTTGTCCGACTGGACCCTGGGTGGCAGTGGATCATACCAACATAGTGGAGACAAGCAATGACAATGACACAGTGCATGGGTCCCCCCCTCACACACACACACACGCACTACGCACACACACACTAGGGCCGAACAATTTAGTTCAAAATTATGTCGGAATCGCAATGTGGCCAAGTGCGATATCCGAAGCACAGGAGCTGCAGTTGTTTTGCGTGAATGTACACAGAAAACTCTCATTGTGTAAATGTACACGTGTAGCAGCATCGTCTCAGCTCCTAATACTCACAAGTCCACATCATGGGTTGTGAAACTGATCATGTATGTACGTGTGTCTGTTGCACGCGGGCGTACGAATATTGAATGCGTTTCCTCGCGCGTTGCAGTGCCGACGAGCACCCCCGCAAGAGGTGAGCCTGCTGGCCGTGGAACTCCACCACCCTCCGTTTTACCTGGAACCCGCCTCCGCAGCAGTTTATTAACGGCATCAACCAGGGATACAAGGTAAGCCCGGGTGTGTGGTGTTTGTGTGTGGTGTGTGTGTGTGTGTGAGTGTGTGTCTGTGTGAGTGTGTGTGTGTGTGTGTGTGTGTCTGTGTGTGGATGTGCGCACACACACACACACACACACACATACACACACACACACACACACGTACAACTAATCAGATGCATTTACAGCACATTGCCCCAAGCTAGAAGCAACGTGCATCGACAGGAGCCGGCCTGCTTATGAATGTAATCAGACGGTGTCCACGGGCATGTCCGTGACATTAGGGGCTCCGATGTTTCCTCAGCCCATTCATAGTGATGGTTTCCCTTAATGACCATGAATTAGTGCAGTCGTCAGCAGTGTCCGACCATCCATTTACAATTGGCATGAGGTTACGTTTCACTCTCACTTTCACTTTCACCCATCCATCCATCTCTATGTCAGAAATATGTTGGGGGGTTTTTTTACGATGAGCCGTAAAGATCATATATTCCAGCAATCTTCGCGCCATACATATTGCATATCTCTACATTTTTAATCCATCAAGTGATTACGGGCTGTCTCCGGTGTGTCCTCGTGAATACTGATGGCGAGTCGGCTCGGGTCGATACTCTGGCGTGTGCTCAAAACACTCACGTTAACGCCGCGGCGCCATATTTACGGGCCATAATCAGGTTAAGAGAGAGAACTAATTGGGCAGACATTTTGAATTATTCACTCCACGTAAACACATCTAGAATTCTGTTGCCATCCCGTCTCTCTCTCTCTCTCTCCCTCTCTCTCTCTCTCGTTGGCCCCCTGCCCCTCTCCAACAAGGGCACAGGGGCCAAGCGTGTGCGTGTGAGTTTTGCGGTATTAGCGGAACATGGAACATGCCGGATTGTCGCCGTGGGTGACCAAACTGTGATTAACTTGAGCACAGTAAAAAAAATTAAACATGCTTGGCCTCACATGACATATTTTTTTACAAGTGAAGCACCTAATTAACTTGGGACAAAAAAAAAAACACGGCTATGAGGGCGAGCCGGAACGCGCGATGCTAATATTGGTTTAAACGTTTAAATGTTAATTTCTTTGTTAACAGACCAAGTGTCGTGGATGAGATTTGGACGTAAAGTAACTCATTAGCGGATGCACAGATGCATTTCCGGCGTACTTTGTGAGAACGATAACGCGGCGAATGATGCGCTAACAAGGCGCGACAATTAATTGAATTTCACGGTGCCTCGAGTCAACTCTGTGGGAATGAAACGACGTCGAGGACAACCACAGCCAGCGCACGTCTTGCCACGCGGCAGATGTCTTCACCTCCGAAACAGTATGCCTCCACAATATTACTGTTCCATTTATCATTTGTACTTTGTCGCTTATAATTGTTATGCTTTGTTTCCCCTTTTCGTGCCCGTACGACACCCATTGCACTCCGAACCGTCCCTGGAAGGAGGGATCCTCCACTCTGCGAGTTTCTTCCTTGTTAATTAAGGGAGTCATTTCTGGCCCTTAGGTGGGCTATAGGGCTAGGGGGGTGTCATAATCACATGGCCCCATAATCATATGGCCTGTAAAGCCCTTTGAGACTGTCACTGTGTGTGTGTGTGTGTGTGTGTGTGTGTGTGTGTGTGTGTGTGTGTGTGTGTGTGTGTGTGTGTGTGTGTGTGCGCGGGGGGGGAAGAGGGACACAGCAGTAAGTCTATCTTGCTGTACTTGCTTTTCCTCTGTGTCATTATGTTGCTCCCTCGCTTTCTCTCTCACTCTATCTGTCTCTCTCTTTCTCTCTCGCTTGCTCTCGCCCTCTCTATCTCTCTCTCTCTCGCTCCCCTCTGTCTCTCGCTCTTGCTTGCTCTGTCTCTCTCAATGACAGTACATTATCCCCACCCCCAACCCCCGCACCACCTCCTCCTCTCACTCCCCACAACACACACACACACACACACACGCACACACACACACAAACACACACACTGTTATCTGTTCCGGTTGTTGGTGGCTTACATAAAGACTATGCGATGCAAATGGTCCTCAAAATACCACCGGGGACATTTCAGACACTCCGTCAACAGCAGTGGGGTGCCGGGGGGTGGGGGGCCGGGGGTCGGGGGGCCAGCTGACAGGCTACACCGCAACAGAGTGCTCTCCAGTAGGACTGCTCTGACCACACAGGCTGGCGCTGTGCAGAATAGGACAGGGAGATGTTGTCGACTGGACCCTGGGGGGCAGTGGATCATACCAACATAGTGGAGACAAGCAATGACAATGACACAGTGCATGGGTCCCCCCCCTCACACACACACACACACACACGAACACACACACTAGGGCCGAACAATTAGTCGAAATTATGTCGGAATCGCAATGTGGCCAAGTGCGATATCCGAAGCACAGGAGCTGCAGTTGTTTGTGTGAATGTACACAGAAAACTCTCATTGTGTAAATGTACACGCGTAGCAGCATCGTTTCCTAATACTATCGTCTCCTAATACTCACAAGTCCACATCATGGGTTGTGAAACTGATCATGTATGTACGTGTGTCTGTGCACGCGGGCGGTACGAATATTGAATGCGTTTCCTCGCGCGTTGCAGTGCCGACAGCACCCCCGCAAGAGGTGAGCCTGCTGGCCGTGAACTCCACCACCCTCCGTTTTACCTGGAACCCGCCTCCGCAGCAGTTTATTAACGGCATCAACCAGGGATACAAGGTAAGCCCAGTGTGTGTGTGTGTGTTTGTGTTTGTGTGTGTGTGTGTGTGTGTGTCTGTGTGTGAATGTGTGTCTGTGTGTGAGTGTGTGTGTGTGGATGTGCGCACACACACACACACACACACACACACGTACAACTAATCAGATGCATTTACAGCACATTGCCCCAAGCTAGAAGCAACGTGCATCGACAGGAGCCGGCCTGCTTATGAATGTAATCAGACGGTGTCCACGGGCATGTCCGTGACATTAGGGGCTCCGATGTTTCCTCAGCCCATTCATAGTGATGGTTTCCCTTAATGACCATGAATTAGTGCAGTCGTCAGCAGTGTCCGACCATC
>PIJE02001274.1:82049-97049 GCA_002895965.2 Coryphaenoides rupestris | reverse complement strand
CAGCCACATAACGCCTACACACACGCCACACACACGGCACAACACGCACGACAGCCAACACATCCACGCGTATCCCCGCGACACGCGGAGGTTGTGAGAAGATGGGTGTCAGTGTTTGATGTAGTGAGGGGAAGATGTGAGAGGACAGAAAAGGGACGCTGAAGAGTCATATCTCTCGCAACACACCCTGTATTTGTGTTCTGCGCTCAAATGATGGCAGGATGTGATGCTGGTGGTGTGTGTGTGTTGTCTGGTGTATGAGCACGATTGGCGTTGTACCTACCTGGCTTAACTGGTGTGTGGTTTGTGTGTGTTGTGTGTGTGTGTGCGTGTGTAGGCAATGGTGTGTGTGTTGCGGACAGGCTGACGGTGGCTGTGGTGGGAGGTGTCCGGCCCGTCTACGTCCACCCCGTCGTGGAAGCGCTCGCTGCCCAACACCACGCTGCAGCACCAGCTGACCGGCCTCACCTCCATCACCTCCTACACCATCCTGGTGGCGGCCCGCACCGCCGCCGGGCCCGGCCAGGCCACCGCCTCCACCATCTCCACCGGCGTACCACCGGGTAAACAACAACAACAACAATAACAACACCGCCGTCGCCGCCACACATAAACACACCACGCACACACACACCCACGCGGGCATTAGCTGACGCACAGTCGTCGACACATTCTGGAGGTTGTCTTTTTTTGTCGAGCCGTTAAGTTAAAGTCTGATCCGGGGTCAAATGTGTTTGATGTGGTTCGAGGCGGCCGTGAGTCAATTCTCTCATCTCCACGGCGGTTAACGGTTATGGGTTTGCCGCCGTTTCAGCGAATGGCACCGCCTGCGGTCGAGTCTTTTAGTGAGATCATGAAGAATACGAGGAGAAGTCCAACGGGCTGTAGTCCTATCTGGCGGACTGTGAAAGTGAAATGGCGGCAAAGGCGGCGTTCTTTATCGCCGATCCTATTACAGCGTTTGTCGTTGTTTGCAGAGTGAGGAAATCACCGTTGAGAAGCCTGTTAATATTGTTAGCCATTAACCTTATCGGAATTAGTAGGCTATGAACGTTTTCCAAAACGGTCTCAGCCAGCGCTCCTTTGGAATCCAATTTAATTTCCGAGCACGAGAGTCAAATACATCTTAATAAACATAATTCGTAGATTGTATTTTTTTTATAGACATATTCATACACAACTACTGATAAATGTATGGATGCACACACATGTTTGTGTCGGTCGTGTGTGTTCATGTTTTTCTGCATTTGTGTCGTGTGTGTATGTGTGTGTGTGTGTGTGTGAGTGTAAATATGACTGATGAGCATTTAAGATGCTGTTGTCTATCCTCAGGCTGATAAGTGGCTTTTACTGCAAGATCATGAATCATCGCCCACTACACAACCAATACACACAAACACACACAGACACAACTAATACACAAAATCACACTCCCACGCACACACAAACCCTTCAACTCTGACTTTGTCTGAAAATAGTCTTTGTGTGTCTGTGTGTACGAGTATGTGTGTGTGTGCATGCATACGTGTGTGTGTGTGTGTGTGTGTGTGTGTGTGTGTGTGTGTGTGTGTGTGTGTGTGGTGTGTGCATATGCCCGCAGTTTGAGTGCCGTTGGCATGGGTGTGCTCCACAGTACAGACTGGGTGTGTGTGTGTGTGTGTGTGTGTGTGTGTGTGTGTAGGGGGGGGGGGGGTGTCGTGCTCTAATGAAAGCCAGGGTTTTGTTTGACTTCCGTGTGTTCCTATTTGCAGAACTTCCCGGAGCGCCGGCGAACCTTGTCATCTCCAACATCAGCCCGCGCTCGGTCACAATTAGATTCCGCCCCGGCGCCGATGGGAAAACGGCCAAATCGCAGTGGGTCGTGGAAGGACAGGTATGTGTTGTTGTGCATTCATCCGTCCACCCCTCCCTCTGTCCTCCCTCCATTTATCCATCCTTCCCTCCATCCCTCCCTCCGTTTATCCATCCGTTGATCCATCCCTCCTCCCTCCCTCCCTCCTCCCTCCCTCCCTCCTCCCTCCCTCCCTCCCTTCCTTCTCCTCCCTCCTCCCCCTCCCTCTCTCCTCCCTCCTCCCTCCCTCTGTCCTCCCTCCCTCCCTCCCACCTCCCTCCCTCCCTCCCTTCCTTCTCCTTCTCCTCCCTCTCCCTCCCTCCTTCCTTCCCTCCCTCCCTCCCCTCCATCCATCCTTCCATCCCTCCTCCTCTTACTTGTGCAAACGTAATTTTAATAATGATTTCTCGTCTGTCGTAGGACTTCGGGTATTCGGGTATTCGTACTTGAAGCAAATATTTAAATATTTAAGATCTTGAAAGTGTTTAAAAATCCCCTCGTGAAGGCGAATAATTTTTACATTCCAATATGTCTAAAATAAAAGTACTCACCTGTGCGACCGTTGTCAATCAGCATTGGGTTCTAAGTGTCCCCCTTGTCCGCCCCCTCATCCTATGAACGCTATTGATTCCCTCTGCTGTCCAAAACTGTGATTTGCAATTCAGTAAAGGTGGATACGACCCCCCCCCTCCCCCCTCCCACACACACATACACACCCACACACACCAACTCCTCAGTGTCTGTGTGACAGACAGACACACACACACACACACACACACACACACAGCGGCAGGTCTTAGCAGTGTGTGCACACCTCCGGGCTCTCTCACGCTTTATTCATCCTCCCCCCACCTTCCTCATCCTGTCCGCCACAGAGTGATGTGCTCGCTGAACGGATGAGACAGATATCCTTCCCTCAATATGAAAAATTCAAAGGAATTATAAGAATATGCGGATAAATTCGACACCCAAAGTTCCACTCTGGCCCGGCTCCCAGTTTAATGGAGTTGCAGTGGAGAGGAGACCCACTGCTTACTTTTTTATTTCACGGTCCTTTTTTTTGTCTTTTTTATTTTTGTGTGCGTATTTTCCGTTCGATATCCTTCCCGTTGTTCAACGTGGTTTAGAATGATTTTCCTTCGTGCGCTGTGCTCTTCGCAATAGGCTGACACCTGCACACACACACACACACACACACACACACACACACACACACACACACACACACACACACACCAACACACACTCACACACAGACACACACACACACACACACAGAATCGCCAACAAATACTCACCATCCCACACTTTGCTCCTGAATAATTCTTCTCCGCAGCGCTTGAGAGGCAGTGGTCATGTCATGGCCTCTCCCTGAGTCAGAGCCGCGCAATGGCGCAAACATCCAGTCCACGCACATACACACACACACACACAAACACACACGCTGGTGCTGGTGCGGGAGAACACAGGGCGTTTTACTCACTGTGTTTCCTGTGTTGCCGCTGCGCTGCAGGTGGTGCAGATGGACGGGGCGGAGGAGGCCTGGGAGGTGGTGTACCGGATAGACAACCTGCCTGGCACCCAGCTGCTGGAGATACCCGACCTCACACCCTTCACCCAGTACAGGTCAGCACACGCACACGCGCACGCACGCACACGCGCACGCACACACACACACACACACACACACGCAAGCACAGCAGATACACACACACACACGTACACTCTCAAAACCGAGTAGATAGGAATATGTATACACTCACTCTCTCACTCACTCTCTCACTCACTCACTCACTCACTCACTCTCTCACTCACTCTCTCACACACACCACAGCACCCATGAACATGTACATCTCCAGTTGCCGCATGCGGCGCCAGGTGTGTTCAGATGAATCAGGCAGGGACACGAAGGGAGAGCTTCCCCTACAGACGCTTTCTGTTTGTCAGCAGCTTTGCAGGAGCTGCAGCATGTAGGTCCCTGCTCCCCTGCTCCCCTGCTCCCCTGCTCCCCTGCTACCTGCTACCCTGCTACCCTGCTACCCTGCTACCTGCTACCCTGCTACCTGCTACCTGCTACCTGCTACCCTGCTACCCTGCTACCTGCTACCTGCTACCTGCTACCCTGCTACCCGCTACCTGCTACCCTGCTACCCTGCTACCTGCTACCCTGCTACCTGCTACCTGCTACCTGCTACCCTGCTACCCTGCTACCCTGCTACCTGCTACCCTGCTACCCTGCTACCCTGCTACCCTGCTACCCTGCTACCCTGCTACCTGCTACCCTGCTACCTGCTACCCTGTCCACTGCTGGAGTAGAGCCCTGCACACAGTGGGGGGTGAACTCATGGGAGGGGGTGAAGAGAGGTGATGTAAAGAGGGTGGAGATGTAGGAAAGGGGGAGGAGGAGAGAAGGAGACTAAGAGGGAGGAGGAGGAGGAGGAGGAGGAGAAGGAGAGATGGAGGAAGGGGAGGAGGAGGAGGAGAGAAGAAAGGGAGGAGAGAAGGAGACTAGGAGGAGGAGGAGGAGGAGAGATGGAGGAAGGGGGGAAGGACGAGGGAGGAGAGGTACAGGGAAAAGGCTGCGACACAGGGATTAGACCCGGGTAGAAGATAATTACAGACAGGTGATGAGTGGAGCACAGAGGAGGAGACAGAGATGAGTTTGAAGGAGGAGGAGGAGAGGAAGAGAGTGATTAGGGCCGAGGGGAGGAGTGAGACACGGGGGAGGGGAGAAGCGAGGGAGAGGAGGAGGAGGAGGAGGAGGAGGAGAAGGAGAAGGAGAGGAGGAAGAGGAGGAGGAGGAGAGGAGATGAGGGGGCAGCGGGGCGGAGGTGAGGAGCAGATAAGAGCGGGGGGAGAACGGGGAGCTCGGTGTAATAGAATAGAGGGTGGGTGTGATACCTGCGATAGGGCCGAGGGGGACAAGCTGCACTCTGAGTGTGATCTATTGACAGACAAAAACACCTCTCATGACGCTCTATTGTCTCTCTCTCTCTCCCTCTCTCTCTCTCCCTCTCTCTCTCTCTCTCTGTCTCTCTCTCTCTCATCTTCCATTTTTAGATTGCACTGACTCTGAGCACGCACAAAGACACACACACACACACACACGATTATCATATATGTAACGATTAAATGGATTAATTGAAGCTATTAATTTAGAATAATGAACTTTGGCACCATAAATAGTATAATGATATTGTTTTATCGTATGATATTGCATTCTTATACTTTATATTACTATTGGTAGATAGGTTGTTGCACACCTAGCCTCGCCTCTGGCTCCATGTTATGATCCACGGAGTCTCGGTGGTCTACATCTGGGAGATCTTTAATGGCCGTCCGTAGTGCCAACATTTATAAAAGTCTAGGTACGGTAATTCGCTTAGCTTGCCTGCTTCTCATCGGAGCGGTGATGTTGAAAGTGTTTTTATAAACAAACTTCCTTTGACACATTTGCCATTTAAATCGTACAAATGGATACAAATGAATTTGCCACAATGCCTTCTTCTCTCTCCCTCTACCTCGCTCAGGCTCTCCCACCCACCACACACACACACACACCACACACACACATACACACACACACACACACACACACACAACACACACCACACACGCGTCTACTGAGGCAGGAGCGCATTTGGAAACGTTTTCAATACAAGCACTGTGTAAGTGCCAAAGAGTTTTGTTGAGTGGCATTTGCTCAACTTGCGGTTTTGAAAAATGTAAAACACCGCAAGCATTTGTTCTATACTATTTTATAGATTTATTTATAGATTTTATATTATTTAGGTTTTTTTTGGGGGGGGTAGAATTACAATGAAATAAATAGATACACTAAATGTAATGTGCTCTTTCAGCCTGCCCATTGGTCCCACTGTATTCTTACATTGACATGAAAATGCCATCTAAATGTCACCGACTGTGACAGGCTGGGCCCCATCGACGAGAACCAACATGAAATAGCTAATTACAAAATAACAAAAAACTGTACGACTGTTCTGTTCCATAACACATTCATGATGTTCTTGTACGTGTGTTCCTTCCTACCGAGGGAAAGTAGAGTCACAACAGAAGACAAACAAGCACAGACACAAACAACACCTGGCTTTTGAGATCCTGGCTTCCACCGCCAGCTCATTCCAGAACACAAACTGTGACTTTCTGTTAGTGTCTCCGTCACTGGCTTGTGTCTCCTCACTTGCTTGTGTTCTCTGAGCTTCTTGTGTTCTCTGAGCTTCTTGTGTCTCTGAGCCGCTTGTGTCTCTGAGCCGCTTGTGTCTCCTCACTGCTTGTGACTCCTCACTGCTTGTGTCTCCTCAATGATTGTGTCTCTGAGCTTCTTGTGTCTCTGAGCTGCCTGTGTCTCCTCACTGCTTGTGTCTCCTCACTGCTTGTGTCTCCTCACTGCTTGTGTCTCCTCACTGCCTGTGTCTCCTCACTGCTTGTGTCTCCTCAATGCTTGTGTCTCTGAGCTTCTTGTGTCTCTGAGCTGCCTGTGTCTCCTCACTGCTTGTGTCTCTGAGCCGCTTGTGTCTCTGAGCCGCTTGTGTCTCCTCACTGCTTGTGTCTCCTCACTGCTTGTGTCTCCTCACTGCTTGTGTCTCCTCACTTGCTTGTGTCCTCCTCACCTGTCTCCTCTTGTGTCTCCTCACTGCTTTGTGTCTGCCTCACTTGCTTGTTGTCTCTGAGCCGCTGTTGGTCTGGTGAGCTGCTTGTGTCTATTTGACTGGCTGTGTATTTACTGGCTGTGTCTATTTACTGGGGGCCGCGGGGTAGTTGCCGTGTCACTCTAAGCCTCAGCCATCATGGACTGCTCCACCTCATGAAGCAACGTGATGCAACAAACCACTGCCTCAACAGATACAGCTACACAGTGCAACCTGGCAGCCGTCCCGCACTTTATTGTTCTGTCTCTGTTGGCGCCGAGACGGCCCCTCTCCGGGGAGCTGGCATTATAACCCCTCCTCCGGTGTGTCTGTAGACCCGCACTCTGAGCTCAGCTTAAATGTCAGTGTCAGCCTTTGAACGTCTGTGTCTGTATGGTTCACAGCAGAGATGAGTGAATGCGGGCGCATCTGCTGCCTTCGACAACGCAGACACCGTTTTCTTACGAATGGGTGTTTTGTGAAAGATGCACGGTACAATGACCATTGTAAATTCTATCAAGGACCAGCATTGTGCATGACTATTGGGGAACCCACACACAGAGCAGTGCATTTTTATGACCATATAACTCCACATTGTGTCAGTGCATATTTCTACCATTAAAACGTACCAAATGTTTCCAACAGGGCTCTATGATCACTATTTAATCATGTCGTCTTGCTCAAGGAGGCCTGCAGGTAGACTACAGGCGGACTATTGGGGTTCGAACCCAGAACCCTTTGGGCGGGGTGGGGTGGGGGGGGGGGTCGTACCACCTGTGTTAGTCTCCACTGACTGGACTAACTTCTGGTACTTTGCTCTGCCCAGGTTCCGCATGAGGCAGGCGAACATCGTGGGCCTGGGGCCCCTGAGCGCTCCCTCCAGACTGATCCAGACCCTGCAGGCGGCCCCGGACACAGCCCCCTCCAACCTCACCCTGCTGGCGGTCACGCAGACCAGCCTGCGCGTCCGATGGAAGGTAACTCACCTACACACACACACACACACAGGCATGTGTGTGTGTGTACATAAGACATACATGCATACGTACTCTATGTATTCTACCTCCATGGCCTGTGGCCATATCTATGACCCTTGATCCTACACATTTGCTGGGCTACTGCGTATAGGATGTCTTTGGTTTGTGGGTGAAGCACAGCATATAGAGTAGATCCTGGATATGTTTCTTCAACATGCTCATCTTTAAAGGAATCAGGGTTTCTTCGGGGCAATGCAGGTTACCCCATATTGGGTCGATGCTGTGATTCACAAACCCCTCCTCCCCCAATTGGCTCAACCCAAAAGGACATAACATAAACAAATTGGCAAAAGGAAAATAATTATTTAAGATATACAGCTTGCCCAACAACAGCACAGCTCACAAAAAGGTGAGGAGATCTGGCCCAAACAGAACAGAACAAAAGGAGGAACCACTGCTGGGCCAACCACGCAGTGGGCCGTAGGACCCAACAGCCGTTCTTAAACTATTCCGAAACAACATAAAGACAAAAGTTGGACGACCAGATCTCCTCTGAAAGGAATGGTCACACAAAAATCTGTAAGCGACGTAACACAGAGCAGCAGGTGAGGACCGGCGGAGACTGTGGCTGACTTCCTTTAAAGCCTGCCGCTAGGCAGGCAGAGCATCCGTAGCTGTTCTTGTTCTCTCTCTCCACCAATGAGACGCCAGGGCTGTGACGGCACCAACATCCACATTTAGAATCGATGTACTGTTTGTTTTTACATGTATTTCTAAAACGCAAATGGTTCAATTGAATTTGTCTCGCACATGTGTTATTCAGTATCACTACGTAATGGTGCGCTTCATGCCAGTCGCTTTTGAACACCTACAGGAGATTTAATAAACAACATGGCGGCTGCAGCAGTCTGCTACTAAAGAGATCACTTGTGGTTTGCCCAGACCAAGAGTGTTCAAAATGGGAATACTTTAAATTAGTAGACAAACTTTAGTAACGAATAATAACTAGCATAATTAGCATAGTCTATTCATGTTGTGAAACAAATGACCAAACGTGCTATTATTAGAAGGGCTTTGCCATTGTGTCTGCTACATATGCTCATTATGTAAGTCATAATCACTGCCTGTGACTTCCTCCCTACTTATGAATGAGTGTTGATTAGAACATGTGTAGGCTACAATCTGGGCTTGTTCTATGTTGATTGACAGTGTGTGTGTGTGTGTGTGTGTGTGTGTGTGTGTGTGTGTGTGTGTGTGTGTGTGTGTGTGTGTGTTGGGCTCAGCTCATTTGTTTATTTCTGCCACCACATCAAGCAGTCTCTCCATAGGAAATGTCATGGCCCTTTATAAAAACGTTTGAATAATTGTGATCAATATAATTAAAGGTTTAAGAACATTTACTATGTCTTACATTAAGTGTTACATGTTAAATGATGATGATGTATTATTTACTCCTTTCTCCTTTCATCTCTTGCCCTCGGTCAAAGCCGTCTGAATTAATAGTATGCAATTGTTGAATGAAATGTAATCATTTAGATTAATTGATTAATCGATAAAATAATCGATAGAAAAATGATAATGAGGGGCCCCTCTACCCCTGAGATGAGCTTGTTGTTGTTGTTGTTGTTGTTGTTGTTGTAGACCTAGCTCCATCCACCTCAAATCATCTCTGTGTAAATATTGTGCTACACAAGACGCAAGAGGGAGAGCTTCGGCAAAAAAAAAACCCAAACTGTCGGAAATAACGGTGGTTCAGCATGCGTCTAATTACCGAAAATGGTGCTGATTTTTTTTTGTGTCGTCGCCATGGCAACGGCAGGTCCCTCACTGTGTCAAATGATCCTCGACTTCCCTCACACACAAGTCTTTAACTCGCCAAGTTGTTTGCAAAACCGTGTAACCGTTTAGCAAAATGAGCTTCCTTGGAGGGAACGCGACCAAAGCAATACGACATATCCATATCCTTAAGAATAAGTCTGCAGGTTTGAGCGTGTGTGTGTGTGTGTGTGTGTGTGTGTGTGTGTGTGTGTGTGTGTGTGTGTGTCTGCGCGTCTGCGCGCACACATGCGCGTGTGAGAGTTAAGTGTGTGACAAGCTGTAATCGGTGTTTATCGGCGCAAACACTAATTTGTCAAAATTCCTATTCACTGTGCAGAATACTAAAACCGGAGCTGCCATTTTCTTTATACTAGCGCCCCCCCCCCCCACCACCTCCTCCTCTCTCCATTATAACAGAAATCTAAGTGTTGAAATAAGAAAAGGACTTTGTCAAATCAGACACAGAGACCGAGGCGCTACAAGCTACCTCTATGGCATACTAATGGGATTCCACCTGCGTGTTAGCGCCTGAGCTTAGCCGGCTCCAGTGCCCCGGCCGCTGCAGTGAAAACCACCACAATAGCCTCGGCTTAGACTATTATTCTAAGCCCCATATTAAGCGTAATAAGGCTAATGTGACATGGTGCGTTATGGCTCCCTAACGATACGCCCGGTGCTAAATCACGGAGGTATTTAAAATGGCAGGGTTCCCATTACTGATGCTAGATTGGGCGAGAACAGAGCAAACATCGCTCTCGTGCTCGTTTTAACAAAAAGAGAGAGTGAGACTGGGAGAGACTGAGAGAGAGAGAGAGAGAGAGAGAGAGGGGAGAGGGGGAGAGGGAGGGGGGAGAGAGGATGTGTTCAGAGATAGCTTTACTTTAGTCGTGACTTGGAGGGGGGAGCGATGGGATGGAGTCTAACAGGTGGTCATCATCATAGTGATGGACGACAACTCAGAGGGAGAGGAGGGAGGGGACGGCGGGGGGGGGGGGGGGGGGCGGGGTTGTTAATAGAACAGAGATCCACAAACGAAAGTGAGACAAGTCACAGGGAGTGGCAGAAAGTGACATAGAGAAGACGTAACCACTAAAAGGTTTTTAGTTTAGTGTTCGACACGCATAGATAACCGCATGCTCAGAGCTGGATTCATGCACCTGTGTTTGTCCCCAGCTGCCTGCGTCGCTCCTAACCACCACGGAGATGGAATAGCATTAGCATACAAATAGCTTCAACATAATTTATGGGACTGGCTCACCATTAATAGGCCTGAAATGGACTTTCGCCTTCGCCACTCGGTTTTTTTTACATATTTTTTTTTTCCCCCGTGTGTGTGTGTGTGTGTCTTATCTCTCCGGTGTATCGCGAGGCAGAGGCTCCGCGTAGCGCTGACAGATTCATCTAATCGCGCTGAAACACCGCTACACCGGCACCATGACAAGCCATTATGGGTTCATTTAGTTGATGTTTTAAGGTAAAAAATTACGACCTCGTTTAAAAAGACAAAAAAAAAAAATAAAAAAGGACAAAGGGGACAATGGATGGCACATTTAACAAAGTAATTTTGTGTTTCCCACCTCACCCCCCGATACAGATTTTATCTGAACGGCGGGAAAAAAAAAACAGCAGGGGTGTAATTGGACGAGCACGAGGGGTCACGGATCCTGATTAAATCCTGATTAAAAGTTTTTCTTCTCAGGTCGTGTGTTTTCCTTTCACTCGGTTTTCCCGGCGTTGCTCACAGATAAACAAGCACTTCCTGCCACGTGTGCACCAGCATCACCACAATGTGGCTGCTTTTGGACCGCTCTGTCCATTATTTATAAAATAACACACGGTCACCTAAAGTTTGATTATTTTGTCGTTCACGTTGTCACAGATCACGTTTTTATTATTTTCCAAGTGTATAAAATGCATAAGAAATGTTCGCTCTGAAATGCTGTACGGCTGCACGGTGCTTTTGACTACGACTGACAGATACTGACACTGGCACTCAATTTTAAGTTTGCACTTTGGGTTAGTCTCAGTAAACGGGACATTAATATCCAACAAACGCGCTGTGGAACATTTCACGTAACCGCTGGGGGCGGGGTGACTGCTGCTTAAATGAGAGCGGGTTGTTCTCTCTTGATTAAATCACAGGGAAGTGTTTTGAGTTGTGTGGCATTACCGCCTCACAATGGCCGCGCTAAATGCCCCGCAGTTTGAGTGCCATTGCAGCAGGGATTGGGCTGCATGCTCCACAGATCACAGGGCAGAGATGGGTGTGTGTGTGTGTGTGTGTGTGTGTGTGTGTGTGTAGGGGGGGGGAGGGGGGTCGTGCTCTAATGAAAGCCAGGGTTTTGTTTGACTTCCGTGTGTTCCTATTTGCAGAACTTCCCGGAGCGCCGGCGAACCTTGTCATCTCCAACATCAGCCCGCGCTCGGTCACAATTAGATTCCGCCCCGGCGCCGATGGGAAAACGGCCAAATCGCAGTGGGTCGTGGAAGGACAGGTATGTGTTGTTGTGCATTCATCCGTCCACCCCTCCCTCTGTCCTCCCTCCATTTATCCATCCTTCCCTCCATCCCTCCCTCCGTTTATCCATCCGTTGATCCATCCCTCCTCCACTCCCTCCCTCCTCCACTTCCCTCCCTCCTGCCCTCCCTCCCTCCCCTATCCATTCATCCCTCCCTCCCTCCCTGCCTCCCTCTGTCCTCCCTCCATCCCTCCCTCTGTCCTCCCTCCCTCCCTCCCAGCCAGCATCCCTCCCTCCCTCCACTATCCGTTCATCCATTCATCCCAGCCGCTCTCCCTCCCTCCTTCCCTCCCTCCCTCCCTCCCCCTCCCCTCCCCTCCATCCATCCTTCCATCCCTCCTCCTCTTACTTGTGCAAACGTAATTTTAATAATGATTTCTCGTCTGTCGTAGGACTTCGGGTGTTCGGGTATTCGTACTTGAAGCAAATATTAAAATATTTAAGATCTTGAAATTGTTTAAAAAGCCCCTTGTGAAGGCGAATAATTTTACATTCCAATATATCTAAAATAAAAGTACTCACCTGTGCGACCGTTGTCAATCAGCATTGGGTTCTAAGTGTCCCCCTTGTCCGCCCCCTCATCCTATGAACGCTATTGATTCCCTCTGCTGTCCAAAACTGTGATTTGCAATTCAGTAAAGGTGGATACGACCTCCCCCCTCCCACACACACATTACACACCCACACACACACCAACTCCTCAGTGTCTGTGTGACAGACAGACACACACACACACACACACACACACACAGCGGCAGGTCTTAGCAGTGTGTGCCACACCTCCGGGCTCTCTCACGCTTTATTCATCCTCCCCCCACCTTCCTCATCCTGTCCGCCACAGAGTGATGTGCTCGCTGAACGGATGAGACAGATATCCTTCCCTCAATATGAAAAATTCAAAGGAATTATAAGAATATGCGGATAAATCGACACCAAAGTTCCACTTCTGGCCCGGCTCCCAGTTTAATGGAGTTGCAGTGGAGAGGAGACCACTGCTTACTCTTTTTATTTCACGGTTCCTTTTTTTTGTCTTTTTTATTTTTGTGTGCGTATTTTCCGTTTCGATTATCCTTCCCGTTGTTCAACGTGGTTTAGAATGATTTTCCTTCGCGCGCTGTGCTCTTCGCAATAGGCTGACACCTGCACACACACACACACACACAACACACACACACACACACACACACCCAACACACACTCACACACAGACACACACACACACACACACACACAGAATCGCCAACAAATACTCACCATCCCACACTTTGCTCCGCAGCGCTTGAGAGGCAGCGGTCATGTCATGGCCTCTCCCTGAGTCAGAGCCGCGCAATGGCGCAAACATCCAGTCCACGCACATACACACACACACACACACACACACACACACACACACACACGCGCTGGTGCTGGTGCGGGAGAAACACAGGGCGTTTTACTCCACCATGTTTCCTGTGTTGCCGCTGCGCTGCAGGTGGTGCAGATGGACGGGGCGGAGGAGGCCTGGGAGGTGGTGTACCGGATAGACAACCTGCCTGGCACCCAGCTGCTGGAGATACCCGACCTCACACCCTTCACCCAGTACAGGTCAGCACACGCACACGCGCACGCACGCACACACACACACACACACACACACACACACACACAATCACGCACGCACAGCAGATACACACACGCACACACACACACGTACACTCTCAAACTATGTATACACTCACTCACTCACTCACTCACTCACTCACTCACTCACTCACTCACTCACTCACTCACTCTCTCACACCACAGCACCCATGACATGTACATCTCCAGTTGCCGCATGCAGGCGTCAGGTGTGTTCAGATGAATCAGGCAGGGGACACGGAGGGAGAGCTTCCCCTACAGACGCTTTCTGTTTGTCAGCAGCTTTGCAGGAGCTGCAGCTTTGCAGGAGCTGCAGCATGTAGGTCCTGCTACCCTGCTACCCTGCTACCCTGCTCCCCTGCTACCTTGCTACCTGCTACCCTGCTACCCTGCTACCTGCTACCCTGCTACCCTGCTACCCTGCTACCTGCTACCCTGCTACCTGCCTACCCTGCTACCTGCTACCCTGCTACCCTGCTAACCTGCTAACCTGCTTACCTGCTTACCTGCTTACCTGCTTACCTGCTACCTGCTACCTGCTACCTGCTACCTGCTAACCTGCTACCCTGCTACCTGCTACCCTGCTACCCTGCTACCCCGCTTACCCCGCTACCCCGCTACCCTGCTACCCTGCTTACCCTGCTATTTGCTACCCTGCTACCCTGCTACCCCTGTCCACTGCTGGAAGTAGAGCCCTGCACACAGTGGGGGGTGAACTCATGGAGGGGAGGAGAGGGGGGGAAGAGAGGTGATGTAAAGAGGGTGGAGATGTAGGAAAGGGGAGGAGGAGAGAAGGAGACTAAGAGGGAGGATAGAAGTAGACCTAGAGGGGAGGAGGAGGAGGAGAAGGAGAGATGGAGGAAGGGGAGGAGGAGGAGGAGAGAAGAAGAGAGGGAGGAGAGAAGGAGACTAAGAGGGAGGAGGAGGAGGAGAGATGGAGGAAGGGGGGAAGGACGAGGGAGGAGAGGTACAGGGAGAGGAGAGGGACCAGGGAAAAGGCTGCGACACAGGGATTAGACCCGGGTAGAAGATAATTACAGACAGGTGATGAGTGGAGCACAGAGGAGGAGACAGAGATGAGTTTGAAGGAGGAGGAGGAGAGGAAGAGAGTGATTAGGGCCGAGGGGAGGAGGTGAGACACGGGGGCAGGGGAGAAGCGAGGCGAGAGGAGGAGGAGGAGGAGGTGGAGAAGGAGAAGGAGAAGGAGACAGAGATGAGTTTGAAGGAGGAGGAGGAGGAGAGTGAGGGGGCAGCGGGGCGGAGGTGAGGAGCAGATAAGAGCGGGGGGAGAACGGGGAGCTCGGTGTAATAGAATAGAGGGTGGGTGTGATACCTGCGATAGGGCCGAGGGGGACAAGCTGCACTCTGAGTGTGATCTATTGACAGACAAAAACACCTCTCATGACGCTCTATTGTCTCTCTCTCTCTCCCTCTCTCTCTCTCCCTCTCTCTCTCTCTCTCTGTCTCTCTCTCTCTCATCTTCCATTTTTAGATTGCACTGACTCTGAGCACGCACAAAGACACACACACACACACACACACACACACGATTATCATATATGTAACGATTAAATGGATTAATTGAA
>PIJE02001274.1:62049-77049 GCA_002895965.2 Coryphaenoides rupestris | reverse complement strand
GTGATGTTGAAGTGTTTTTATAAACAAACTTCCTTTGACACATTTGCCATTTAAATCGTACAAATGGATACAAATGAATTTGCACAATGCCTTCTTCTCTCTCCCTCTACCTCGCTCAGGCTCTCCCACCCACACACACACACACACACACACACACACACACACACACACACACACACACACACACACACACACACACACACACACACGCACGCACACACACACACGCGTCTACTGAGGCAGGAGCGCATTTGGAAACGTTTTCAATACAAGCACTGTGTAAGTGCCAAAGAGTTTTGTTGAGTGGCATTTGCTCAACTTGCGGTTTTGAAAAATGTAAAACACCGCAAGCATTTGTTCTATACTATTTTATAGATTTATTTATAGATTTTATATTATTTAGGTTTTTTTTGGGGGGGGTAGAATTACAATGAAATAAATAGATACACTAAATGTAATGTGCTCTTTCAGCCTGCCCATTGGTCCATACTGTATTCTTACATTGACATGAAAATGCCATCTAAATGTCACCGACTGTGACAGGCTGGCCCCATCGACGAGAACCAACATGAAATAGCTAATTACAAAATAACAAAAAACTGTACGACTGTTCTGTTCCATAACACATTCATGATGTTCTTGTACGTGTGTTCCTTCCTACTGAGGGAAAGTAGAGTCACAACAGAAGACAAACAAGCACAGACACAAACAACACCTGGCTTTTGAGATCCTGGCTTCCGCCGCCAGCTCATTCCAGAACACAAACTGTGACTTTCTGTTAGTGTCTCCTCACTGCTTGTGTCTCCTCACTGCTTGTGTCTCCTCACTGCTTGTGTCTCCTCACTGCTTGTGTCTCTGAGCCGCTTGTGTCTCTGAGCTGCTTGTGTCTCCTCACTGCTTGTGTCTCCTCACTGCTTGTGTCTCCTCACTGCTTGTGTCTCTGAGCCGCTTGTGTCTGTGAGCTGCTTGTGTCTATTTACTGGCTGTGTATTTACTGGCTGTGTCTATTTACTGGGGGCCGCGGGGTCGTTGCTGTCACTCTAAGCCTCAGCCATCATGGACTGCTCCACCTCATGAAGCAACGTGATGCAACAAACCACTGCCTCAACAGATACAGTACACACTGCAACCTGGCAGCCATCCCGCACTTTATTGTTCTGTCTCTGTTGGCGCCGAGACGGCCCCTCTCCGGGGAGCTGGCATTATAACCCCCTCCTCCGGTGTGTCTGTAGACCCGCACTCTGAGCTTAGCTTAAATGTCAGTGTCAGCCTTTGAACGTCTGTGTCTGTATGGTTCACAGCAGAGATGAGTGAATGCGGGTGCATCTGCTGCCTTCGACAACGCAGACACCGTTTTTCTTACGATGGGTGTTTTGTGAAAAATGCACGGTACAATGACCATTGTAAATTCTATCAAGGACAAGCATTGTGCATGACTATTGGGGAACCCACACACAGAGCAGTGCATTTTTACGACCATATAACTCCACATTGTGTCAGTGCATATTTCTACCATTAAAACGTACAAATGTTTCCAACAGGGCTCTGGTTCTGTTCTACTATGATCACGATTTAATCATGTCGTCTTGCTCAAGGAGGCCTGCAGGTAGACTACAGGCGGACTATTGGGGTTCGAACCCAGAACCCTTTGGGCGGGGTGGGGTGGGGGGGCTCGTACCACCTGTGTTAGTCTCCACTGACTGGACTAACTTCTGGTACTTGCTCTGCCCAGGTTCCGCATGAGGCAGGCGAACATCGTGGGCCTGGGGCCCCTGAGCGCTCCCTCCAGACTGATCCAGACCCTGCAGGCGGCCCCGGACACAGCCCCCTCCAACCTCACCCTGCTGGCGGTCACGCAGACCAGCCTGCGCGTCCGATGGAAGGTAACTCACCTACACACACACACACACACACAGGCATGTGTGTGTGTACATAATACATACATGCATACGTACTCTATGTATTCTACCTCCATGGCCTGTGGCCATATCTATGACCCTTGATCCTACACATTTGCTGGGCTACTGGGTATAGGATGTCTTTGGTTTGTGGGTGAAGCACAGAATATAGAGTAGATCCTGGATATGTTTCTTCAACATGCTCATCTTTAAAGGAATCAGGGGTTCTTCGGGGCAATGCAGGTTACCCCATATTGGGGTCGATGCTGTGATTCACAAACCCCTCCTCCCCCAATTGGCTCAACCCAAAAGGACATAACATAAACAAATTGGCAAAAGGAAAATAATTATTTAAGATATACAGCTTGCCCAACAACAACACAGCTCACAAAAAGGTGAGGAGATCTGGCCCAAACAGAACAGAACAAAAGGAGGAACCACTGCTGGGCCAACCACGCAGTGGGCCGTAGGACCCAACAGCCGTTCTTAAACTATCCGAAACAACATAAAGACAAAAGTTGGACGACCAGATCTCCTCTGAAAGGAATGGTCACACAAAAATCTGTAAGCGACGTAACACAAGGCAGCAGGTGAGGACCGGCGGAGACTGTGGCTGACTTCCTTCTAAAGCCTGCCGCTAGGCGAGGCAGAGCATCCGTAGCTGTTCTTGTTCTCTCTCTCCACCAATGAGACGCCAGGGCTGTGACGGCACCAACATCCACATTTAGAATCGACGTACTGTTTGTTTTTTACATGTATTTCTAAAACGCAAATGGTTCAATTGAATTTGTTCTCACATGTGTTATTTCAGTATCACTACGTAATGGTGCGCTTCATGCCAGTCGCTTTTGAACACCTACAGCAGATTTAATAAACAACATGGCGGCTGCAGCAGAGTCTGCTACTAAAGAGATCGCTTGTGGTTTGCCCAGACCAAGAGTTTCAAAATGGGAATACTTTAAATTAGTAGACAAACTTTAGTAACGAATAATAACTAGCAAAATTAGCATAGTCTATTCATGTTTGTGAAACAAATGACCAAACGTGCTATTATTAGAAGGGCTTTGCCATTGTGTCTGCTACATATGCTCATTATGTAAGTCATAATCACTGCCTGTGACTTCCTCCCTACTTATGAATGAGTGTTGATTAGAACATGTGTAGGCTACAATCTGGGCTTGTTCTATGTTGATTGACAGTGTGTGTGTGTGTGTGTGTGTGTGTGTGTGTGTGTGTGTGTGTGTGTGTGTGTGTGTGTGTGTGTGTGTGTGGTTCTGTTATGTGTGTGTGTTTGTGTGTGTTCATGTGTGTGTGTGGCACAGCACTAGCTGTCTGATTAAAGAGAGAGATGTTTCCAAAATGGGAATATCTTTAAATTAGTAGACCAAACTTTAGTAACGAATAATAACTTAGCATAATGTAGATAGTCTATTCATGTTTGTGAAACAAATGAACCAACCGTGCTATTTTAGAAGGGCCTTTGCCATTGGTTTCTAACTACTATATATGGCTCATTATGTAAGTCATAAGTTCACTGCCTGTGACTTCCTCTCGCTACTTAATGAATGAGTGTTGATTAGAACATGTGTAGGCTAACAATCTGGGCTGTTCTAGCGTTGATTGAACAGTGTGTGTGTGTGTGTGTGTGTGTGTGTGTGTGTGTGTGTGTGTGTTGTGTGTGGTGTGTGGTGTTGGGCTCGAGCTCATTTGTTATTTCTGCCACCACATCAAGCAGTCTTCTCCATTAGGAATGTCAGGCCCTTTATGAAAAGTTGAAATAATTTGTGATCAATATAATATAAAGGTTTAAGAAAACATTTACTATGTGCTTATATTAAGTGACATTGTTAAATGATGATGATTGTATTAATTTACGTCCTTTCCTCCTTCATCTCTTGCCCTCTAGGTCAAAGCCGTCTGAATTTAATAGTAAATGCAATTGTTGAAATGAAATGTAAATCATTGTAGATTAATTGATTAATTCGATAAAATAAGCGATAGTAAAAATTAATAGATGAGGGCCTCCTACCCGCTGGAGATGAGCTTGTTGTGTTGTTTGTTGTTTGTTGTTTGTTGTTGTTGTCGTTGCAGACTAGCTTCCATCCAACTCAATCACTCGTAATAGGCACATCAGATTGCAAGAGGGAGAGCTTGGCAAAAAAAATAACCCAAACTGTCGGAAATAACGGTGTTCACAGCGTCGTAATTACGAAAATGGTGCTGATTGTTTTTTTGGTGTCGTCGCCATGGCACGGTCAGGTCCCTCACTGTGTCAATGATCCTGATCTTCCCTCACACACAAGTCTTTTAACTCGCCAAGTTGTTTGCAAAACCGTGTAACCGTTTAGCAAAATAGCTTCCTTGGAGGGACCAAAGCAATATACATATCCATATCCTTTCAAATAAGTCTGCCAGGTTTGAGCGTGTTGTGTGTGTGTGTGTGTGTGTGTTGTGTGTGGTGTGTGTGTGTGTGGTGTGGTGATGGTGTGGTTGTGTGTGTGTGTGCGCGCTCTGCGCGTCGCAGCGCACATGCGCGTTGAGAGGTTAAACGTGTGTGACAAGCTGTAAAATGCGGTGTTTATCGGCGCAAAATCTTAATTGGTCAATTCCTATTCACTGTGGCAGAATACTAAAACGCGGAGCTGCCTTTCTTTATACCTAGCGCCCGCCCCCGCCACCACGCTCCTCCTCTCTCCATTATAACACGAAATCTAATGTGTTGAAATAAGAAAAGGACTTTGTCAAAATGCAGACACAGAAGACGAGCGCTACAAGCTTACCGTCTTGGCATGACTAAATGGGATTCCACCGATGGTTTTGGGCCTGGAGCTAGGCCGGCATCAAGTGCCCCGGCCTGGGTGAAAAACCACACACAATGCCTCGGCTTAGATATATATTCTAAAGCCCTCATGATTAAGCGTAATAAGGGCTAATGTGACATGGTGGCGTTATGCTCCCTAATCGCTATTAACGCCGTGCTTAATCACGGAGGTATTTAAAATGGCAAGGGGTTCCATTATGATGCTAAGTTGGGCGAGAACAGAGCAACATCGCTCTCGTGCTCAGTTTTATACAAAAAGAGCAGACGTGAGCCTGGAGAGAGCTGAGAGAACGAGAGAGAGAGAGAGGAGGGAGATGGGGAGGAGGGGGCGAGAGGGATGTGTTCAGAGATAGCTTTTACTTTAGTCGTGACTTGGTAGGGGGGCGAGCGCGATGGGATGGAGTCTATACAGTGTGTCATACTCATGTTGATGGCGGACGAACTCGGGAGAGATAGGAGCAGGAAGGAGAGGGACGGTCGGGGGGGGGAGGGGGTAGTTGTTAATAGAACAGAGAATCCACAACGAAAGTGAGACCAAGTGCACAAGGGAGTGGCAGAATGACATAGAGAGACGTAAGCCACGTAAAGGTTTTTACGTTTAAGTGTTCGACACGCATAAGATAACCTGCATGCTCAGAGCTGGATTCATGCACTGGTTTTCTGTGTGTGTGTGTGTGTGTGTGTGTGCGTGTGTGTGTGTGTGTGTGTGTGTGTGTGTGTGTGTGTGTGTGTGTGTGTGATGGTGTGTGTGGTAGTGTGTGGTGGTGTGTGTTGTGTGTTGTGTTTAGTGTGTGGGTGGTTTTCAAGCTGTCTGCCTGTGTGAAAGTGTGCACAGATTCAGTGGCTGTCTTATTCATTATTGACAAGCCTTAGTCCTACCAGTGTCTTGTTTGGAAACTAAGCCTGTAGTTCCTACCAGTGCTTATTGAGAACATAGGCCGTAGTTCTGTTACGCTATGCTTTATGAGAACTGCGCTGTAGTTCTACCAGTTACTTTATGAGGAACATAGTCTGTAGTTTTCCAACCGAGTATCTTTATGAGAACATAGCCTGTAGTCTATCAACCAGATCTTTATGAGAACATGAGCCTGTAGTTCTACCAGTATCCTTATATGAGACCATAGCCTGTAGTTCTAACCAGTATCTTTATGAAAACATAGCCTGTTAGTTCTACAGTTCTTTTAATGAAGACATAGCCCTGTAGTCTTACAGTATCTTTATGAGAACGTAGGCCGTAGTTCTAGCCAGTATGCTTCATTAGAACATGAGCCTGTAGTTCTTACCAGTATACTTTATGAGAACAACTTAGGCTGTAGTTCTACCAGTATCTTTATGAGAAACATAGCTGTAGTTCTACCAGTATCTTTATGGAAACATAGGCTGTAGTTCTACCAGTATCTTTATGAGAACATAGCCTGTAGTTCTACCAGTATCTTTATGAAAACATAGGCTGTAGTTCTACCAGTATATTAGTCTAATGGGAGACGGCAGGTTAGAGAATCAAGGTCATATTTGTGTGTCGCTCACTCCTCCTCCTCCTCGTCCTCCTCCTCCTCCTCTGTTCTGTGTTCCGTTTTGGCATGATTCATTTCTCTGCATGCGGCGATCCCTAAACACCATTTTGTTCCGCCGATTTGTGCCAATTTCCGCGCCGCTACGTGCTAAAGTGCACTGAGATGCCTCGGTGTACCCGGCCGTACGTAGGCAGCGGCCGCCCTGGCTTCTTCTTCTTCTTCTCCTGCTCCCCAGCAGCGTGCGTTGCCGTGGCTCCCAGGGTGGAGGACTGCGATGTGTTTGCACACGGCACGGCGATGAGTTGTGACGATAAATTGGCTCAAGAAGAAAACCGTGCTCGGTGTTTGGAGTCCTCCTGGGCCTGTTTATCATCGCCCAACACAAGCTTTTAGAAATATTTTAGACAGAATGTGTTTTATATGCAAAAGGAGGAGGGCTGCTGTGATAATATTAATGATTCATTTGTAACAATGATAACCAAGCAGAAGAAGCGAAAGTGTGTTTGGCGGAATGTGTTTGAAGAGACACTGGAAGCGCATCACTTTCTGTAATTAACTTTAGAACCATGTGCAAAACCAGTTCATCTGCACACACACACACCACACACACACACACACATATATATCAGTATATGCGCAAATGGACAAAATTGAATAAGGAATTTATCTTGGCTAATGTAGATAGTAACTGCGCTTAATTTTGATTATTATAAAACAAGCAAGAATGTAACTGGGATACATTACTGTATATAATTGTTAGTGTTGAATTTCTGTTTTCATACGTGCTGACACATGTGGAACCTTAACCCTAACCCTAATTAGAGGAATCTCTGCGTGTGCGTCTTTCTCGACAAACCGTTCAATCCATCGACACTTTGCGGGTTTATTGCTGAGGAGGACCCGAGGAAGTGTGAAGTAGTTTGGGTGAGCGGTTCTCGAGAATCGTTTGTATGGGTTTTTTAGATATTTAACTGCACCGAAGCGACAGAATGAATTGTTCAACTGCATTTTCTACAGATGCTAGGTAAAGTATTTATGCAATAACATCACACACTCCTACTAGCTGAGTGTCCTTGAGCAAAACACCTAACCCCACTGCTCCAGACGAGCTGGCTGCCCCCCCCCCCCCCCCCCCACATGGTTGACACGGCCGTCGGTGTATGGATGTGTGTATGAATGGGTGAATGTGAGGTAATAACGGTAAAGCACTTTGCGCGGCCACAGGTCTGAAAAAGCGCTCTATAAACGCAATCCATGTACAATTTACCATGGCGGGCACTAAGCAGTAATTTTCCGTGTTGCGTGTTTTATTGTCTTCAGAGGTCTGTCACGTGTTCCTCAGCGGAGTGGCAGCGAGCACTTAATCTGAATAGCCCAGTCAGCGTGCGCTCTCTCATGTAGTCCTGCCACCGCACCTATCAGTGAGCGCCGCTCAGAACGCCATGCATTAAAGGCACTTGTCACTCAGGGTTATTGTTCAGCCGTGTTCAAATATCATGTTCCCCCCCGCCCGCTAACCCGCTCCCCTGATTTCTGCTCCCCGTTGGAGAAGTCCGAGGCGTAAGTGTGAGTAATATGTGGCGGCGTGGGAAACGTTAAGTGGCTTGTCGCGCGATGCGAATGGCTGCGTTAACTAGCATGCGACTCTAGCTTCACTGCGCCATGCGTTGATTACCAACGGTGAACTCCATCCAAGACACGGAAATGCTTTATGAACAAAATATATTGCGCAACACACAGCACAACGCTATTGTTGTATTTCAAATACGAAACTATTAACCATTATTTATTTTGAATATCAACAAAGAACATGATTATGGAACTACCTCTAAAAATGTAAGAAAAAAATACATCTACATATATATAAGACTTATTTAGACGGATATGCCCTGAAGAATAAGCTGTGAAGTTGAGGTTGGAACGTCTGCAAAAGACGGAGCACCCTGACATTCAAGCTTAGAGGAGAGAGTGGTGGAGGAGAGGGTGGGGGATAGGCTGCTAGGAGGAGAGGGTGGTGGAGGAGAGGGTGGTGGGAGGAGAGGCTGCTGGGAGGAGAGGGTGGTGGAGGAGAGGCTGCTGGAGGAGAGGCTGGTGGAGGAGAGGGTGGTGGAGGAGAGGCTGCTGGGAGTAGAGGGTGTTGGGAGGAGAGGCTGCTGGGAGGAGAGGGTGGTGGAGGAGAGGCTGCTGGGAGGAGAGGGTGGTGGAGGAGAGGGTGGTGGAGGAGGGGCTGCTGGAAGTAGATGGTGTTGGGAGGAGAGGCTGCTGGGAGGAGAGGCTGTTGGGAGTAGAGGGTGTTGGGAGGAGAGGAGAGGGT
Organism: Coryphaenoides rupestris; assembly: GCA_002895965.2. NCBI lineage: Eukaryota > Metazoa > Chordata > Actinopteri > Gadiformes > Macrouridae > Coryphaenoides > Coryphaenoides rupestris. The sequence continues at coordinate 68,502 of PIJE02001274.1, read as the reverse complement.
GGTGGAGGAGAGGGTGGTGGAGGAGAGGCTGCTGGGAGGAGAGGCTGCTGGGAGGAGAGGGTGGTGGAGGAGAGGCTGGTGAAGGAGAGGCTGCTGGGAGGAGAGGCTGGTGAAGGAGAGGCTGCTGGGAGGAGAGGAATGGTTGAGGAGAGGCTGGTGAAGGAGAGGCTGCTGGGGAGCAGGGTGGTGAGGAGAGGCTGCTGGGAGTAGAGGGTGGTGGAGGAGAGGCCTGCTGGAGTAGAGGATGGTGGGCAGAGAGGATGGTGGAGGAGAGGCTGCTGGAGTAGAGGGTGGTGGAGGAGAGGCTGCTGGGATGGAGAGGGTGGTCGAGGAGAGCTGCTGGGAGGAGAGACTGCTGGGAGGAGAGGTGGTGGAGGAGAGGGAGGTGGAGGAGAGGGTGGTGGAGGAGAGCTGGTGACGGAGAGGCTGCTAGGAGGAGAGGCTGGTGAAGGAGAGGCTGCTGGAGGAGAGGGTGGTGGAGGAGAGGGTGGTGGAGGAGAGGCTGCTGGGAGGAGAGGGTGTGGAGGAGAGGCTGCTGGGAGGAGAGGGTGGTGGAGGAGAGGCTGCTGGGAGGAGAGGGTGGTGGGGAGAGATGGTGGAGGAGAGGCTGCTGGAAGGAGAGGGTGGTGGAGGAGAGGCTGCTGGGAGGAGAGGGTGGTGGAGGAGAGGCTGCTGGGAGCAGAGGGTGGTGGAGGAGAGGCTGCTGGGAGGAGAGGGTGGTAGAGGAGAGGGTGGTAGAGGAGAGGTTGCTGGAAGGAGCGGGTGGTGGAGGATAGCTTCTGGATGGGCTTTCTGTATTACTGGTCGGAACAGACTGTGAGCACGGTATAAAAAGACTGTAGTCAACAAGAAACCAAACACAAACTTGGCAGATGAATCAAGCGCTGCGCTCTCGGCCATTGTGCGTCCCTCATGCGAGCGTTATACATTATGAACATATGCAGAGCATGAATTATGAACAGATGGGGTGGAACCTACCAGTGTTTTAGGCGCACCATCTGGGTGGGATAATTAGAAGAACCCAGAGGTATCGCTCTGGGCTGTGTTTGGGTAGAGGCAAGGCTTTTACTTCCTCAAGTCTGTCCGCCTGTGACTATTGTCCCCTGTGGCCACAATTCCAGTTCCAATTATTCATTTGGCAATTATCACCTGTGACTTATCTCGTGTGCGACTGCTCTCAAATGTGACTTGTGTGTTTATGAATTGTGATTGTGAATAATGACTCAAATGTGACAATTATTGCCTGTTACTATTATCACATTTGACTATTAACAGGTGACTTTTTTATTACATAGTGTAATAGTGTAGCTATCGTAAACAATTACTTATTTCACCTGTGACTATTATCACACCTGTTCCTATTAACATGTGCCATTTTATCACGTGACTTTTTACCGCCTGTGACTATTATCACATGTGACATTTTATCACATGGGACTTTTCACCAGCTGTGACTATTATAACATACGGTTCCATCCTCAGCTAACCTCCACTTGGCCTCTTCCCTGCAGCCCCTGCTGGACAGCCAGTACAACGGCAGCCCCGACTCGGTGGGCTACCGGCTGCGCGTGCGGCGGGCGGACAGCCGGGGGAAGGACCAGACGGAGGAGGTGCCGGCGGGGCCGCGGGGCAAGGCGGAGGTCAGCCGCCAGGCCACGCTGGAGGGCCTGGCCCCCTGGAGCCAGTACCAGGTGCAGATCCAGGCCTTCAACTCCATCGGAGCTGGGCCTTGGAGCGGCGCCGTCACCGCGCACACCGCAGAGTCTGGTAGGAAGCGCGCACACGCACACACACACACACACACACACACACACTAACTAACTAACACAAACTGTATGTACGGTATATGTATATATATTTGGGGCAGGAGAGTGCAGTGGCTAGTGTTCGACTCTAAAGTGAAAGGTACCAGGTTTGATCCCCAATATCCCCCAATGCAGCCTACCTGTGTGTGCATCCCTGAGCAAGATGCCTAACCCTGACCTCGCTCCCAAAAATGACCTGTATCCTCCTTTGAATAAAATGCCTCCGCTAACAGTAATAGTCTATTGTAAATGTAAATAAATATAGTCATGGTCAAGTTAATCTTTATTATCCCAGAGGGGCAATTTGTTGCACAGCCAGCAGAACACAAGATCACACCAACAACACACCAACAATTCACACAAAACAAAACATAGCATCACATAATACTATTTAAAAGGCCAATAGCGGCAGGTACCAGTGAGTTCTTAAACCTCTTGGTCCTGCATCTTGGCAAATTCAATCTACGACCAGATGGAAGCATCTGAAACTCACTGAACTCGAGTCAGCAAGAATTGACTGGGCCTTCTTTGTGGCTCTGACTCGGTCCTGTACGGGTGCCCTGGTGGACGCGCTGGGAACAGCCAGGGCTCCCATGCAGTACCCCGCACCCACCACCCCCCCCCCCCCCCCCTGTGTAGCCCTCGCTGTTCCCAGCGTGTCCACCAGGGCACCCAGCCAGAATGTTCAGCTTCTTCACCTCTTGTGAGAAGACGAAGAGTGGAGTCAGAGCCAACTGCTTCCTATTAGTTCCTGATACTTTCCCCTCCTCCTCCTCCCCCTCCACCTCCTCCCCCTCCTCCTCCTCCTCCCTTCCTCCTCCTCGCCCCTCCTCCTCCCCTCCTCCTCTTCCTCCTCCACTCCAGAGGAGAGAGAGGAGAGGGAGAGGGAGAGAGAGAGAGAGAGCAGGATGACAATGGAAATTAGATCAAAGATGGGTTGGAAAGGTGAACAAGTGCTGAGTAGGACTTTCTGTGTGTGTGTGTGTGTGTGTGTGTGCGTGTGTGCGTGCGTGTGTGTGTGTGGTGTTATGTGTGCGTGCGTGCGTGTGCATTGGCGCGTGTGTGCGCGTGCGTGTGCAGTTCCGTCCGGAGCGCCTATGAATGTGAGTGCAGAGGCGGTGAGCTCCACCAAGATTGTCCTCAAATGGTCTGCTGTCCTTGGGGCCACAGAAGAACGGAGTGATACTGGGTTATAAGGTACACACACACACACACACACACGCATGCACATACACGTACACACACGCACGCACGCACACACACACACACATATACACACACGTTTCACATGGCAATCCTCCTTAAACCTCCTCACTTGATATGCACACCCTGAACGATTATCCCCCCTTTCAGCAAACACATTTTCTTTTTGACACACACACTGCTACAAACCACACCCCCACACACACACATCGATATGAATAGGTTGAAAGGAAACGGGCATTGGGTTGTATGATGTAATATCCTGTAACTACGGGATGTGTTTTTCCTTGCACTGATAATCGCTGAGTCTGTGTGTTTCCACCGCTTGTGTGTGTGTGGTGCGTGTGTGCGCGTGTGTGTGTGTGTGTGTGCGGGTCTGTGTGTGCGTGTGTGTGTGTGTGTGTGGTGCGTGTGTGTGTCTGTGGTGTGTGCGTGTGTTAATGAATGGCTTAATGTGAGAACGCAAACAAAATGTCCTCCGTATCCTGTTAATCATGACAGAGCGAGGGAGAAAAACGGAAAACACGCGGCGGGAAAAATGACCTTTTCCCCGGGAAAATAAATCGGTTTTAAATCTCGTTTCCTTTTTTTCCCGCCTTCCTGTAACCGAGCCTCCAGACGTCTCTACTTCACCTGCGTTTGCTCTGCACTGTATACTTTGCCATAATTTGTTTGCATTATATTGTGTGGTGTTGTACTGAAATTGTGTTTGTGTGTGTTTATTTGCTTGCTTGTTTGCGTGTGTTTGCGTGTGCGTGTGCGTTTGCGTGTGTCGCGTGTTGTGTGTGTGGCTAACCCGTGTCAAGGTGCTGTGTGCGGAGAAAGACTCAATAGCGCCCCCCAGTGTGACGGTGGTGGAAGGGGAGCGGAGTGTGACGCTGCTGTTTGGCGCGCTGCAGAAGCACACACTGTACGCCCTGCAGGTGCTGGCCTACACCCGGCTGGGGGACGGCCCACCCAGCAGCCCCGCCCTCGCCCGCACCAAGGAGGATGGTGAGCCCTGGGTCTTTTAGAGTGTGTGTGTGTGTGTGTGTGTGTGTGTGTGTGGTGTGTGTGTGTGTGTGTGTGTGTGTGTGTGTGTATGTGTTTTTCCTTGCACTGATAATAGCAGTTTTGAAATGCAATTCGCTGAGTCTGTGTGTTTCCACCGCTGTGTGTGTGTGTGTGTGTGTTCATGAGTGTGTGTCTTTGTGAGTGTGTATGTGTCTGTGTGTGTGTCTTTGTGTAAGTGTGTGGGTGCTTGTGTTTGTGTGTGTCTGTGTGTGTGTTCGTGAGTGTGTGTGTGTGTGTGTGTGTGTGTGTGTGTGGGTGTGTGTGTCTGTGCGCTCATACCCTCTTTGTGAATTGTACAACTGATTGTGCATTGCACACACACGCACAGACACACACACACACACTCACACACACACACACACAACACAGAGTGACACAGTCTCCATCCATCAAACTGTGTCACGTTCCAAAAGTTTTTCTCATTTCAGGATGAAACAAGGGAGAGGAAGTCAATTCCCGACAGTGTATAATGAACCTCCATTCTGTCTGTCAGTCACACACACATACACATGCACACACATGTACACACACACACACACACACACACACACACACACACACACACACACACACACACACACACACACAACGGCATGTGGTTGGTGATGTGGAACATGTACTTTTATGATGAGTGCGGAAGAATGTAATATTTTCTGCCAAGTCTCCCTTTAGAAAACCCTTTTATTTTTTATTTTTTTTAAATGAATCGTGTGTTATCTGTCTGTGTGTCTAAGAGCACATTTAACACTCAACATGCAGATGAATGGGAGCGGGACGCTATCAGAGGCGTGCTCCGCATGTTGACGTAGCCTACTGCTGCTGCTGCTGCTTGCTGCTGCTGCTGCTGCGTGGTGCTGTGTGCCCTGGACCAGCTTACACACACTCTCCCTCTCTCTCGCTCTCCTTTTAACTGTCCTACTCTTCCGTCCTCTCCGCCCCTCCCTCCCTCTCTTCCCCCCTCTGTCTCTCTCTGTCTCTGTCTCTTCTCTCTTTTTATGTCCTACTCTCTCTCTCTCTCTCTCTCTAACTAACTAACACAAACTGTATGTACGGTATATGTATATATATTTGGGGCAGGAGAGTGCAGTGGCTAGTGTTCGACTCTAAAGTGAAAGGTACCAGGTTTGATCCCCAATATCCCCCAATGCAGCCTACCTGTGTGTGCATCCCTGAGCGAGATGCCTAACCCTGACCTCGCTCCCAAAAATGACCTGTATCCTCCTTTGAATAAAATGCCTCCGCTAACGGTAATAGTCTATTGTAAATGTAAATAAATATAGTCATGGTGAAGTTAATCTTTATTATCCCAGAGGGGCAATTTGTTGCACAGCCAGCAGAACACAAGATCACACCAACAACACACCAACAATTCACACAAAACAAAACATAGCATCACATAATACTATTTAAAAGGCCAATAGCGGCAGGTACCAGTGAGTTCTTCAACCTCTTGGTCCTGCATCTTGGCAAATTCAATCTACGACCAGATGGAAGCATCTGAAACTCACTGAACTCGAGTCAGCAAGAATTGACTGGGCCTTCTTTGTGGCTCTGACTCGGTCCTGTATGGGTGCCCTGGTGGACGCGCTGGGAACAGCCAGGGCTCCCATACAGTACCCCCGCACCCACCCCCCGTGTGTAGCCCTCGCTGTTCCCAGCGTGTCCACCAGGGCACCCAGCCAGAACGTTCAGCTTCTTCACCTCTTGTGAGAAGACGAAGAGTGGAGTCAGAGCCAACTGCTTCCTATTAGTTCCTGATACTTTCCCCTCTTCCTCCTCCACCTCCTCCCCCTCCTCCTCCTCCTCCCTTCCTCCTCCTCGCCCTCCTCCTCCTCCCCCTCCTCCTCTTCCCCCTCCACTCCAGAGAGAGAGAGAGGGAGAGGGAGAGAGAGAGAGAGAGAGAGCAGGATGACAATGGAAATTAGATCAAAGATGGGTTGGAAAGGTGAACAAGTGCTGAGTAGGACTTTCTGTGTGTGTGTGTGTGCGTGTGTGTGTGTGCGTGTGTGCGTGTGTGTGCGTGCGTGCGTGTGCATTGGCGCGTGTGTGCGCGTGCGTGTGCAGTTCCGTCCGGAGCGCCTATGAATGTGAGTGCAGAGGCGGTGAGCTCCACCAAGATTCTCCTCAAATGGTCTGCTGTCCTTGGGCCACAGAAGAACGGAGTGATACTGGGTTATAAGGTACACACACACACACACACACGCATGCACATACACGTACACACACACACGCACGCACACACACACACACATATACACACACGTTTCACATGGCAATCCTCCTTAAACCTCCTCACTTGATATGCACACCCTGAACGATTATCCCCGCTTTCAGCAAACACATTTTCTTTTTGACACACACTGCTACAAACACACACACCCACACACACACA
>PIJE02001274.1:42500-52500 GCA_002895965.2 Coryphaenoides rupestris | reverse complement strand
CGTTGAGCCTTATTAGCATAATTCATAGCTCCAGGCTGGCTGATATTTCACTTTTCGGTGTTTCAGCTCACTCGAGCGCACTACCGTAATCAGAAATGACCCGACAATCGCTAATATATTTTTTAGGAATGGGAGATACGTTTCATTTAAACCGACGAGGCAGAACACAAATGATTTCAATATTTGATTTGCACAACGCTCTCTCCCAGTTCCTTGGTCATTTTGGTCCCTTAATAAAGTGCCAAAACGCCGCAAAGTGTCTTACTGTATGCGTACAAAACGTGTGTCAGTGGAATCGGAGTAGCGGGGCTTCTCGCTCGGTATCTCGGCGTGCGTCGTGAGATAGCTCGCTCTGTCCTGCCAGCTGGTGTTCTCCGTGCATCAGATACGTTATTATTATATTAACAAGATGACTCCTGTCGAGCGTATCTGCAGTCGCCTGTTATACTCCAGCAGCTCATAAAGGCTCATTCTCACCAGGAAATTTAAGTCAAGATAATGCCGAGGAGCATCTGTTCGCAAATGTATTTGAGCACACGTCCTCTCTCTCTCTCTCTCTCTCTCTCTCTCTCTCTGTCTCTCTCTGTGTCTCTCTCTCTCAGCTCAACTCTGTTTAGCCCCTCCATAGAGCGCTGGATGGCTCGTGACCTGTGCGTGACTGTTAACCCCACCATATTCATTGGAAAGATGTCATCGAAATGAATGTCGCCAACGATATCTACAATAGTCCTCTTACTCCTTCCTTGGGTTCACCGCGCATCTCAGTGGAACGGAAGTCATCGATTGAAAAGCGACAGCACAGCCCTTAAGATTCATGTTGGTTTCAGTGTGGACCAGCGAGGAGTGTGGCTAAGCTACCAGCTCATGCTCTGACGTGCTACGTGAGTAGGCTGGTCCGTCACTACTCCATGAGTAAGCTAGTGTTAGCCACACGCTGACGTGTAGGCTAGTGTTAGCCGCGCGCTGAAGTGTAAGCTAGTGTTAGCCGCGCGCTGAAGATGTAAGCTAGTGTTAGCCGCGCTGCTGAAGAGTAAGCTAGTGTTAGCCGCGCGCTGAAGTGTAAGCTAGTGTTAGCCGCGCGCTGAAGAGTAAGCTAGTGTTAGCCGCGCGCTGAAGAGTAAGCTAGTGTTAGTCGCGTGCTGAAGAGTAAGATAGTGTTAGCCCTGCGCGCTGAAGTGTAGGCTAGTGTTAGCTGTGCACGCTGAAGAGTAAGCTAGTGTTAGCTGTGCACGCTGAAGTGTAAGCTAGTGTTAGCTGTGCACGCTGAAGAGTAAGCTAGTGTTAGCTGTGCACGCTGAAGAGTAAGCTAGTGTTACTCGCGTGCTGTAAAGCAGCCGTGGCTGAACTGCAGATGTGGAGGGGAGATCATCTTACACCTTTCATGTGAGGCAGTAGCCGATTCCCTGAGGAGAATAACACACATGCCAGTCGCCTATTTTCTGCAGAAAATACTGGCAATGCAATGCGACGGACCCAACACATATATATATATATGTGTATATATATATAATATATATATATATATATATATATATATATTATATATATATATAGCTGCTGGGGCAAAATCATTGCTGGCACAAGTCCATGGCTGCTTTCCTCTGCTCCACGGTGCTGGCACATACCCAGCGCTGACACCGTTGGGAGGCTGTCACCGGGTAAGCCACCGCTGGGTGCTCAGGAAGGAGCGACAGGAAGCCGTTCAGGAGGTGGAGTGTCTTGTTTGCAGCCGACGCCGAGCCACGCCCCACCCTTCACACCGCAGGGGGTCCAACTTCTCTCCAAAACAGAGGCTGCAGGGGCTATCCAGCGCATTGTGAAGATTTATTCAGACGTTCACACCCAAGTGAATGGCTCTCAGAAGCAGGTCTTCAAAGCCAGGAAATGGTGTTGTTGTGGTTCTGTGAACGCATGCTGATTGTGCGTTGTGGGTTGTGTGATGCTGACGAGCGGAACTCTGTTGTGCTCTGCTAGCTGTTACCTCACCTCTCTCTCTCTCTCTCTCTCTCTCAATTCAATTTCAACTTGAATTTATTCAATTTAAAGAGCTTTATTGGCATGGGAAACGTACATTTACATTGCCAACGTGAGTGGTAAATAAGAAATATGGAAACAAAGCTGCAATATTGCAATCAAATGTATAAATATGAGTTTCTAAAATATACTTACAGTATAAAGAACCAAATAACACAAGTAAGTCAACATAAAAAAATAAAATCTAAAAAAATATTTCAAAAATACAAATACAATACAAAAAATACAGAAGCCCTCTCTCTCTCTCTCTCTCTCTATATATATATATATAGATATATATATATATATCTATATATATATCTCTCTTTGTTTACATTTTTCTTTCTCTCTCTGTATGTCTCTGCCATTTGTCTCTGTCTCTCTCTCTGTTTTCTGTCTGTGTCTCTCTCTGTGTCTCTGTCTCTCTCTCTGTGTCTGTGTCTCTCTCTGTGTCTCTGTCTCTCTCTCTGTGTTCTCTGTGTCTGTGTCTCTCTCTGTGTCTCTGTCTCTCTCTCTGTGTTCTCTGTGTCTGTGTCTCTGTGTCTCTGTCTCTCTCCTCTGTGGTCTGTGTCTCTCTCTGTGTCTCTGTCTCTCTCTCTGTGTTCTCTGTGTCTCTGTCTCTCTCTCTGTGTTCTCTGTGTCTGTGTCTCTCTCTCTGTGTCTGTGTCTCTCTCTGTGTCTGTGTCTCTCTCTGTGTTCTCTGTGTCTGTGTCTCTCTCTCTGTGTCTGTGTCTCTCTCTCTGTGTCTGTGTCTTTCTCTGTGTCCTGTCTCTCTGTGTCTCTGTCTCTCTCTGTGTCTCTGTGTCTCTCTCTGTGTCTGTGTCTCTCTCTCTGTGTCTGTGTCTCTCTGTGTCTCTGTATCTTTCTCTGTGTTCTCTGTGTCTGTGTCTCTCTGTGTCTCGGTCTCGGTCTCTTGTTCTGTCTCTCTGTCTGTCTATCTCTCTCGTCCATATCACCTTTCCTGCCACACCCACCTCCTCTAGTACTGTCTCCTTCTCTAGCAGGAGGAGGGAATGTAGTCAACACACAATCATATCTGGACTACACAACACCACACAACTATATCTGGACTACACAACACCACACAACTATATCTGGACTACACAACACCACACAACTATATCTGGACTACACAACACCACACAATTATATCTGGACTACACAACACCACACAATTATATCTGGACTACACAACACCACACAATTATATCTGGACTACACAACACCACACAACTATATCTGGACTACACAACACCACACAACTATATCTGGACTACACAACACCACACAAATATATCTGGACTACACAACACCACACAACTATATCTGGACTACACAACACCACACAATTATATCTGGACTACACAACACCACACAACTATATCTGGACTACACAACACCACACAACTATATCTGGACTACACAACACCACACAACTATATCTGGACTACACAACACCACACAACTATATCTGGACTACACAACACCACACAATTATATCTGGACTACACAACACCACACAACTATATCTGGACTACACAACACCACACAACTATGTCTGGACTACACAACACCACACAACTATATCTGGACTACACAACACCACACAAATATATGTGGACTACACAACACCACACAACTATATCTGGACTACACAACACCACACAACTATGTCTGGACTACACAACACCACACAACTATATCTGGACTACACAACACCACACAATTATATCTGGACTACACAACACCACACAACTATATCTGGACTACACAACACCACACAACTATATCTGGACTACACAACACCACACAACTATATCTGGACTACACAACACCACACGACTATATCTGGACTACACAACACCACACAACTATATCTGGACTACACAACACCACACAACTATATCTGGACTACACAACACCACACAATATATCTGGACTACACAACACCACACAATTATATCTGGACTACACAACACCACACGACTACATCTTAACTCTACCACGACCACAGCTATAGGCGCACTCCACAACAACAACAACAACAAAACAACAACAACAACATCATGCATCAGCCGCCACCAACTGAGCCCGACTCCACGAGAGAACCACCATGCGGATGATTGACGAGTCGCCACTCTCCCGCTCGCCGAGGGGGCCGGGGCATCGCTCATGAGTCGGGAACGCCGATTATTATTGTTCAGCATTCCTCACCTCGAACGGCGTGACGCTACCAAAGTGACGATCCTTTATTTGGAGGCGTAACCAAATGGTTGACTCTCGCTGCTGCTGATGCTGCTGCTGCTGCTGCCGCCTCGTCGTCTGTTTAACGCGTCACCGTTCGTGTACTTTGATTCAGAATGACTGTTGCCACTTTGCTTTTGTCGCGTCGGCTGCTACACAGAGCCGGCGCTGAATACAACCGGCTGCTGCTGGGCTGCTGAATGGGGAGCATTGTGCTGCCAGCTCAATGGGAGTGAGTATTGGTTCAAGTAGCGAAGCTATTCACTTTTAAAAGTCAGCTAGCTCATTGTGTGCCAGCTCGAATGCCGGTGTGTTTTCATGCTTGGCCGCCAACATCTCTGAGCAGAACGTTTTGTATTATGTTAAGTTAACGGCGTTATAGGTGTGCTTCTTTTACAATGTGGTCGTGTACTTAAATACATGAACCAGCAGACAGCATCATGAAAGACTGGCCCTGTGTCATACACTATGGTACATAGATACCTTAGCAATGTATTTAATATTTACCCGTTCACGCGTTCATACAGACATTCATACACCGACGGCGGTGTTAACCATGCGTGGCAACAGCCAGCTCATCAGGGGCACTTAGCTAGGTGGAGCCCGGGGATCGAACCAGCTTGCTTGCACTGCTGCCTCACAGCAAGAAGGTCCTGGGATCGATTCCCGCCTGGGGCGCTGTTGACTCGGGGGTGCCCAGGTGGGTGATCTCCCAGGTGGGTGATCTCCCAGGTGGGTGATCTCCCAGGTGGGTGATCTCCCAGGTGGGTGATCTCCCAGGTAGGTGATCTCCCAGGTGGGTGATCTCCCGGCCTTTCTGTGTGGAGTTTGCATGTTCTCCCCGTGCTCCGCGGGGTCTCCTTACGGACTAAAAGAACCCCAATTAAAAACATGTGAAGATCGCCTCTCCTGTCCACATCCCTGACCAAGATGTGGACGTAAAACCTGGAGCTGTTGGTCCCCGGGCGCTGTCAAAATGGCTGCCCACTGCTCCTAGCTGCCCCTTTCTGGCCAAATTTCCGCGGGCCACCCTCCCTGCATGCGCGTGTGTGTGTGTTTGGCGGCCACCACTTCCTGCTGTGTGTTGTGTCACCATTACATATGTGGATTAATAAAGATCTTCTTCTTCAATTTTCCGGTTGCCAGACAATGGCTCTACCTCCTGAGCTCCTACCAGGTCAGGAGTAGGCAGGGGTAGTGGTTTAAACATCTTCCCTGTACCCTGTGGAGCCATGGAGCCCAGTACCTTTGGGCCTCGCTACTCCGCCATCGTGCTATCCAGCCTCCTGCATCCGTCCTAAACCACCATGGGAAGGCGATCGTTTAACACACAAACTTTATTAAGGCAGAGTGTAAACAATGCGGTTTTAAACATCCCTCTACCCTTCTAACTAACTCTCTCTCTCTTTGTCTCTCTCTCTCTCTCTCTCTCCTCTCTCTCTCTCTCTCTCTCTCTCTCTCTCTCTCTTGACTAATGCAACTTAGGTGCCACCTTTTAATTACTCACTGCCTGCTGAGGTGTGTGTGTGTGTGTGTGTGTGTGTGTGTGTGTGTGTGTGTGCGTGTGTGTGTGTGCGTGTGTGCGCGTGTGTGTGTGTGTGTGCGAGTGTGTGTGTGTGTGCGTGTGTGTGTGTGTGTGTGTGTGTGTGTGTGTGTGTGTGTGTGTGTGTGTGTGTGTGTGTGCGCGTGTGTGTGTGTGTGTGCCCGGTGTGCTGGAGGGGAAGTGTATCGAGGAAGTGTTATTGTGCAGAGTGTTTACCCGCTGTCTATTCCACAGCCTCAGACATCCCATAATTACCTGCTGTTAATGTGCCCTTGCACATGTTTGTATTCGTTTCCTAATTATTTGCTTTCGGCGGCGCGGACGTGACTCGGCAAGTAGCCGACATCGTTTATCGAGTGTGTTTTCCTCCCAGAGGTGCTGCTGTTGTGCTTAGACCACGGGGCGAGGTAGGCCACTGTTGGGTGTTCCTGCCGAAAAGCACTGGGTTCGATTCCCCCCCCCCGGCCCCCCGTGTGTCCTCACCAGCGGCCACCCTTGAGCGAGATGTCCTAACCCTGCGTTGTCCTTAATGGCGCGTGTGTGTACTGTATATATTAATTCACTGTAAGTCGCCTTGGAGCGCGTCCCCCATCAGGAGACATTAAGACGTTTAACATTGGGATGATGCGGTCAGAGCCTCCTGGTCTGGCCGGCCGGGCGCAGCTGGGCCCGTGCAACAGGCTGCATGGTAATACATTAGAGACGGCGCTCTGAACGGAATCAATATCATCGATATCACAATTGAACACATGAATTAATCATGGTCAACGTGGTGGAATCCATGATCAAGGTTAATACGCGCTCATGGGATGGCAGATCCCCCGTACACTCTCTCTCTCTTTCTCTCTCTCTCTCCTCTCTCTCTCTCTCTCTCTCTCGACTTCCTTCCTTTTCTCCTCTTCTCTCCTCTCTTTTCCATTATCCTCTGCTTGGCCTGCACCCCACTGTCTCCCTTCTTCTCTGTCTCTCCCCTCCCGTCCTCCCCTCCCCTGATCTTCCTCCCTCGTCTCAGGCAATATCAAGCAGGGGGTACCCCGCCCCTCCCCCCACCCGGCCCATTCTAATGACATGTCCCGTTAGTGACGGAGGGAGGGGGGAGGGGGGGGGGGGGCTGAGAGAGGAGGTGGAGTGTGTGCGTGCTTGTGCACATGGCTGTGTGTGTGTGTGTGTGTGTGTGTGTTAGTGAAAGCGTGTGTGTGAGAGTGAGGGAGAGAGTGTGTGTGTGTTCATTTGTATGTGTGAGCGAGAGAGAGTGTGTGTGTGTGTGTGTGTTCATTTGTATGTGTGAGCGAGAGAGAGTGTGTGTGTGTGTGTGTTCATTTGTATGTGTGAGCGAGTGAGTGAGTGAGTGAGTGAGTGAGTGAGTGAGTGAGTGAGTGAGTGAGTGAGTGAGTGAGTGAGTGTGTGTGTGTGTGTGTGTGTGTGTGTGTGTGTGTGTGTGTGTGTGTGTGTGTGTGTGAGCTGGTGTGACTGCATTAGTGTCTGTCTATGAAAAGGGAGGGGGTATCTGAGTACATAAGTGCAGATTAATTAAACTTCAGAGTGAATCGATACCGCTTTTATTCCCAGGCTCAGTCGATAACCTGCTGCTCCTGAAATTAAATAGTTACACCCCTTCTGTGGTTGTGTGTGTGTGTGTGTGTGTGTGCGCGTGTGTGTGTGTGTGTGTGTGTGTGTGTGTATGTGCACCTGTGTGTGTGTGTGTGTGTGTGTGTGTGTGTGTGTGTGCACCTGTGTGTGTGTGTGTGTGTGTGTCTGTGCGGGCGTGCAACCAATCACTATGCCAACACAGTTTTAGAGATTCCTCATCCATTGAGTGGACTTTTGGCACTTGAGAATGAAAAGCCCACGCGCACACACAAGCCAGAAATCTGTATTCTCAGAGTATTAGAGTATTCTCAGAGTATTCGAGTATTCTCAGTGTTACAGTGTGTACACGCCCAGCACACACCTGGCACATGCTTTGTGTTTCATGTGGTCACAATTACAAATGTAACACTCTCTGTTCTTATCTCCCACTCTCCCCCCCCCCCAGAACGACCTCAGCCACCCCGGAAGCTGTCCATCCCACAGGAGGAAGTGGAGTCCCGCAGGCTCCGCCTCCACTGGGTGACGGGCAGCTCAGGCTCCTCCCCCCTGAGGTACTTCACCCTGCAGATCAGGGAGCTGCCCAGCGGGGAGTGGAGCACGCACACCGCCGACGTACCACACAACCTGAGCTCCTGGACCGTTGGACAGGTACACACACACACACACACACACACACACACACACACACACACACACACTGTGGAGTGGGTGTGTGTGTGTGTGTGTGTGTCTGTGTGTGTGTGTGATTGATGGCTGGTTTAAGCAGCCTGAGTCAAGCTGATTAGACTCTGGGGCGGGGTGAGGCTGCTTGAACCAGCCGTCAACACACACACACACACACATACACACACACACACACACACACACACACACACACACATCCACACATACGCACACACATCCACACACACACATACACACACACATATGGTGATCTCGCATCTCGAGAGGCAACTTATATTTATTTAGAGACATGTCATTAGTGAGGAAGTAGTAGTCTAGCTGATGCCAGACGGTCCTGCATCAAATAGGCGTCTTTGAAAGGAGTTTTTACAAGATGGACGACAGTTGGATGGAGTTTTGAACACTGGGGCTCCACACATGGCTGAAAGGAGAGGGGGGCCGTGTCTGGTGCTGCATGGGGGGAGAGAAGGGAAGGGTCCAGGCTGGGGGGGGGGCAGGACCTCCGCCCAGGGGGTCTCCTCATTGGCTGCTCAGCCCCGACCTGTTTAAACACAGCAGACCTCTCATTAGCTCTCCGTCCTCCCAAGACTGCCACCACCGGCAGCCTTTTAGAAGTTATGTAGTTTTCACAGCGTAGACCCCCCCCCCCTCCCCCCTCCCTACTCCCTCTCAATCTCTTCCTGATTAAAACGTTTTCCAGGCTTGGAAATTTGAAAGATGAGGTGTCTGTCTGTCTGTGTGTGTGTGTGTGTGTGTGAGAGAATGCGGTGGGAGGGGAGGGGAGCTCCCAGCAGAACCCGGGGAGGAGGAAGAGGAGGAGGAGGAGGAGGAGTAGTAGTGGAGAGGAGGAGGGCGGCACTTTGATGGGCTGAAAACAGGCGGGAAGAGACAGATACGGAGCGCTGAAATACGCTGCGGCGCGGGGCGGAGGGGAGCCACGGCGTGGCCGGTTCATCACTGTAGCGCAGCGAGGCCTGATTTAAGCCTATATTACACAGAAAACACTGCAGGGAACGCCAGTCCTCAGACACACTTAATACATTCTTTTTATGTCTCCTCTATCGCTCTCTCCTTTGGATTACGATTATATAGGCTTCTCTCTCTCTCTGCTCTCCTCTCTCTCTCTCTGTCTCGCTCTCCGCTCTCTCTTACCTTCTCTCTCTACGCTCATCTGTATCTGCTTACTCTCTCTCACAACTCACTCCTTTCTCTTTTCTCTTTCCTCCTCTCTCTCTATACTCCGCTTTCTGTTACCTCTCTCTCACACTCTCGCTACTCTCTCGGTCTTGCTCTCTCTTACCTTCTCTCTCTTTCTCTTCTCTTCTCCCCTCTCGCTCTACCTCTTCTCATTCTCTCTCTCCATATAAAAAATTGTAATTCACCTTTTTGCTAGCGGCGGGAACTTTAACGCGGTTTAATTAACGATTAATTAATTAACAAAAAAATACGCGTTTAAATATTTAACGCATTTTAATCACACTTTATCTTTTGCACTCCCAAACACCACGCGTAACGTTTCTCATGGAGAATTGTTGGCTCAAATATAATGGGCGGACGCGGAAGAAGACCCGCGTTTGATCTGCGGGAACGAGACGCGTTTTGGGACCGTTTTTTGTTCGTTTTGTTTTTACTCATTTTAGATGGTAGAGATGGTAGAGAGATGGTAGAGATGGCACTATTACACGTTAAACTGTTGGTCTGTGTAGCATACAAATATACAAGGATTTACTTATGTTATATGTCTATTTCATTGATTCACTCTGTATACCAACCCAGCTCAATTTGAATTTGAAAATGTGCTTCTCGTGTCAAATATTTATATGCGATTAAAATGCGATTAATTAATTACAAAGCCTTAGATAAAAAATTTTAATCGAGTCCCACCACTACTTTTTACGTGTGGTTTTTCTTCCCATCCTTTATTTA
>PIJE02001274.1:0-40000 GCA_002895965.2 Coryphaenoides rupestris | reverse complement strand
CTTTTTCCTCTTCCCTTCATCCTCCCCTCGCACGATCTCTCTCTCTCTCTCTCTCTCTCTCTTCTCTCTTCAGTGCCTGATGAGCCTCCAGTTCATCCTTTCTAGTGAACCGACCACCCACAACCTTCAGTCCTGGTGGCAGGTGGAACGGTACACACACACACACACACACACCATACACACATGCTCTGTCCGCGAGCAGATAAACCACTAGATATGAGTCCATTTACCCAATAAAATGTGCAGCCCTGTGCATGTTTGGGACAATCCAGTGGGTGGTATGTGTTGTGTTGTGTGGTGTTGTGTGTGTGTGTGTGTGTGTGTGTGTGTGTGTGTGTGTGTGGTGTGTGTGTGCTGTGTGTGTTGTGTGTGTGTACATAAGCTACGTTTACTTCGTTATTTCGACATTAATCAAAACAAAGGTTCAGACGGGCAAAAAGTTGGTAAGAAGGAAACCACGACTAAGGAGTAAAATTGAACAATTTGTGAGAGGAGGAGTAAGAGCAAGAGTGGCGGCATGTCCAGTGCTGTGAGGGGGGCTGGTCCAGCTGCAAGAGGCGGTGGCGGGCCCAGTGCAGGAGGGGGCGGGCCCAGCGCTGGAGGGGGCAGGTCCATTGCAGGAGGAGAGGGCAGGCCCAGTGCAGGAGGGTGGGGGCGGGCCCAGTGCAGGAGGCGGTGGCGGGCCCAGTGCAGGAGGGGGCGGGCCCAGTGCGGCACTAACTGCTGTGAAAGCATATGCGGACAGGAAATGGGATTTGTGAGGAAATGGAGGTCGCACAGGGATGTGGACTGTCTCCCGAGTTAGAAAATGTCTTATTTCAGTCTCCCTGGCTCCAAGTCAAATGAGAAAAAAGGAGCTTCAAAAATCACTGAGGATTTCATCATGCTTTACAAGAGTGCCAGAGCCATTCAACACCTCCCTTTGTCTGGCAGGTTAGACCCAGACCAATTCACTGGTTGCTTATAATAGATTATACTGATGCAGCTTTAGCTGGCTGTCAATCACCTGCTTCAAACACACACACACATGCACGCACGCACGCACACACACATACACATAATTGCTGGCAGAGCGGCATTCTGGGAAGCCAGGAGAAAGATGGATCTTCCCCAAATCTTAAAATGTTTCTTTATCAAGTAAAATACAGTAAAAGTAAAGTAAACAGAAGCTGTTGTTTGTTTGTTTGTGTGTGTGTGTGTGTGTGTGTGTGTATGTTTCAGCGGCCGAGTGACGAGAGCGTTAACGGGGTGCTGGTCGGCTACAGGCTCTACTACCGGGAGCTCCCCGCTAATACCACCGCCTTGACTGTGGCGGAAACCATGGCAACCAAAAACAACACCACAAGTGCCCTCATCACAGGTGCGTACCGTTGTCCGCTGGGGGTGGGGGGGGGGGGGGGGGGGTACACAGAGGTGAACCGAGCGCGGATATCATCAATAAAAGTCCTTGAAAAAACATGGTGCATGTTCTGACACACACTACATGCATGTACATGAAAGGATTAAAGATGTTCACAATTCAATAAGTCATTAAATATAGATTTCCCCACGAAATGCTGAACACTACAAAGATCTATTGAAAATGCCATGCAGGGGAGGGGGTAGGTGGAGGGCAGTGCTTTCAGTGTATACTGCTGGGGCGTCCTCCACTAAGATCTGGCCGGTCGAATCGGTTTTGTCAGGCCAGACCCATCGTCAACCAATCCTGGATTCATGTATACATCCTATATTTGGTATTATATGAGGCTCAATGAGGGCTAATTTTGTGAGACGTTTGTGTCATTCTTGCACAATCAATATACACATCTATGAAATCAAACAGTGGCCGGTCTCTGTGGAGACGGAGAGCTGTGCATGGTTATTCGCATCCGATCATGACAAAACACTCGATCGACAGAGAGAATGTTTTCGTGTTTGACTGATTAAACATTTAACATGGCCTCTGTGAAAGATATACGTTTCAGCGTATAGAACAAATGCGGCAGATTCCATTCAGTTTAGCAGAGCAGCGGAAATGCACCGGGCCTTCGGAGTACCGAGGGGATCACTTTCACGAGCGTGAGTGGTGTGATATGACAGCTGCTGTTGACACAGTTTGCGTTTCCATTTTTGTGGATATAATCTTAATAGTTTTGAAATGCTGCCAAACTTTAGAAGTTTTCTCCCTGTGTAACATTGTGCAACCTACCGCTAGACGAACGGCCTAGAATGTGCGGCTCTGCCTCGAAATGAAAGTGACTGGATCGTGCCACCGCCGTGACACAACGGGGTTAGCAAACAGACAATAAGGACATTTAGCGAAAGCAAAACTTAACGCAGTAAATTACAGAGTATACGAGATGAGTCAATCACCCCCACAAATAAACATTGTACAGCTTATCAGCTTTTCCTTCTGGAAGCCTTGGTTTATGCTTATTCAGCATCCCCCCACACATCCTCCTCCCAATGGAATGTCCCACTGATATGCACACACCATCTTCCCCACACGACTATCCCACTCTTAAAGAAAACGTCAACTAAACGACTTCCTGTCGAGGGTTCGAGTGGTGGAAGATTGGAGGTCACCCCTGGTGTTCACACGGCCACATTAACACCTGCTGTCCCACTGCCCTCTTCTTCTTCTTCTTCTTCTTCTTCGCCTCACGGAATACCAAACGTAATCTAATAACCCAATGGTTGTTTGATTGCCAAGTAGTTCAACGAGCCCCAAGGGGACACCTCTAGCCCGAGCCTGACAAGCACTCCAGTGGCTGAAATCTTTCCATCGCTGCAAAAGAAAGAGAGAGAGGGAAAAAAAAAAAAAAAGCACTTTAACTACATTATAATGAAAACTTTTATGACTGGACCTGATAGATTTATCGATTTTCTCTCCCCATGCGACACTGTCACTCTATCACTCACTGCTCTGTTCTCCTTTCTCCTCCTCCTCCTCCTCCTCCTCCTCTTCGGCAGCCAAGAGCACCTTCAAGACGGTCAGCAGCGCTGCGTTAACGGAGTTTGAGTTGACACGTAAGTGCTTTCAACAGCCGGGGGATAAAATGATGACAGGGCTGTATTTTCATGGACCTCCAGGCGTGCGCTGGGGTGATATGCACCCAGCCTCTTCCTCGTACCCCTACAGCCAGGGGTGTGGTACTCTAGTCCGGTCTTGGTCTCCAGACCCATTTTTGGGACCCTTCTTGAGTCTTGGTCTTGGGAAGACTCGTTCTGAGAAGAGACCAAAGCCGTGCTCCATATTGTTTTGACTACTTTTTACCATTTGAAGAGATGCATCTAGTTCTGGTTTAAGTAAAGGTGCAACTATGTTATGAACATAAACAAGCTTCCTGCAATTAATTGTGTCCTCAAAATGTGCAGATTCTGTTGAAATGTTCCCTTAGAAAACTCCTTTCTCCCACATGGTCTTGGTCTCGGATCGGACTCATATGTTTACGGTTTTGGTCTCAACCTCATCTCCCCTGGGTCTTAGTCTTGAACCAGGCTCGATCTGTGCATGGACTGGACCGAGGTGGTCTCTGGTCTCCAGCCTACTGCCTCCAGCGGCTGAAGTGAAGCCACCTCAGCGCTGCAGCAGTGTTGTGTGGACGGCCCAGACGTGTGTAATGTCCGGGGGTCCTGAGAGTCTGTCGTCTGTCTCCCCGCAGAGCTGAAGAAGTTCAGGCGCTACCAAATCGCCATGGCGAGCTACAACATCATCGGGGAGAGCCCGCCCTCCCTCCCCGTGGAGGTCTCGGTTGGAGAGGCAGGTAGGAGGAGCAGTTCTGCTGTAGACCACAGGGTTCCGCCCTGTCCCTGTCTTATAAGATCTGCTATCATACAATTCAAACCCCCACACTCTTTAGCAAATAAAACGGTCGCGTATGCTGTTAGTGTTTGATATGTTACATATTTAATTGAAATATTGAATGCTAGAATGTTAGATATGTGTATGTGTGTGTGTGTGTGTGTGTGGGGGGGGGGGGGGGGGGGGGGGGGTCGGGGCTGTGGTCTGAAGTAGAGTCTAGTAGATCACAGCTATTGTTACATCACCTCGGGGCAGACGGACCCCATCTCATCGCTTCCTCATTTACCCTGTCATTCTCCCTCTCTCCATCTCTGTGTTCTGGCCCCTCTCTCGCCCTCTCTATCGCCCTCTCTCCTTTTCTCTCTCTATCTCTCTCCCTCCTTTTTCTGTCTTGCCATCTCTCTCATCCTAACTCTCACCTCTCTCTCTCTCCTTCTCTCTCTTTCTCTTGCTCTCTCACTCTCTCTCTCCCTCCCCCTCTCGTTCGCCCCCCCACCCTCCTTTTCTCTCTTCTTCTCTCGCTCTCTCTCTCCCCATCTCTCTCTCTCTTTCTCTCTCTCTCTCTCTCCCCCCTTCTCTCTCTCTCATCATTCTCTGGGCCCCGCCCCCTCCACCTCTTGCCCCTCGCTTGCCCCTCGTTGTTCTCTGCTCCTCTCTCAGAGTGACATTGCTTTTGAAAGGCTGAGTGGCTTTCTCTAATAGGATGTGTGTGTGTGTGTGTGTGTGTGTGTGTGCGTGCATGTGTGTACAGGTGTGTGCGTGGGTGTGAGAGGGAGTGTGTGTGTACATATTGGAATGTCATCAGGAGCCGGACAAAGTCATCCATTTTGTGGTGATGGCCCAACCTTGTTTAACTTTCACCGGTGACTCGAGCCACGAATCCATTAGAGACAGAGAGTGCAAATAAATTACACACACACACACACACACACACACACACACACACACACTGTCACAGAAACGTACACACACACACAGGCATGCATCCTCTTGACTTAAATACATACAGTACATGGTTCTGTCATCTCAGTCACATTGACAGGACTATCGCACGCTCTCCTATTAAACCAAATGTCGCACGCCCAGTAAGAGAGTATGCGTGCGGTTATCCTTACATGCATTCACAATATATACTGTGTGTGTGTGTGTGTGTTTGCACACACTCACACACACACACACACACACAGTGGAAAGTGGAAAATCTGGAGGTTAATGAAACAGGATGTTAGGCTTAGCATTCAAGTTCAGCAGTGTGTATGTGTGTGTGTGTGTGTGTGTGTGTGTGTGTGTGTGTGTGTGTGTGTGTGTGTGTGTGTGTGTGTGCTTGGCAATTGCAATTTCCAAGTATGCAATGCCCTGAGTCTTAACCATGCAAGGCCTTCTTCTGACTGCATCCCAAGAAACGTACACGATTCCTCACCTCCGTGTCCGCCTGCCTGGTACCTCTAACAGCCCCTCCCCCCTGTCCCCCCGCCCCTCCCCCCCCACCAGCACCGTCGGTGGCGCCCCAGTCTATCAGTGTGTCCGCCGCGTCTCCCAGCGTCCTGGAGCTGACCTGGGACACACCCCCCCTGGAGACGCAGAATGGACTCATCCAGGGATACAAGGTGACACCGCCGACTGACACATGCACGCACACACACACACACAGACACACATGCACACACACACACACACAAACACACACACATACCGACGCAGAGCCAGTCAGGGGCAATAAATCCGATTTTGGTCTTAATGCTTCCAACATCACTCCTCCTCACCCCACGCAGCCCCTCTGCCCATCGCATCCCTAAACCTCACCCCCTCCTCTCACCCCCCTCACCCCCCCTCGCACTCCTCACCCCCTCCCTCTCACCCTCCCTAAACCGTACCTCTCCTGTCTGAGCCGTCGGACTTCACACATAGGCTTATCTGTCCTGCTGTACACACATTGATTTGCTGAGAGGAGGAGGTGGGTTGGGCAACGGGGAGGGGAGGGGGAGGGGGTTGGGTTGAGGGGGCTGAAGAAGGCAGTGCAATATTGGCATCCTGATCAGATGGGGGGGGAGGGGGAAGCGGGCAAAGTGGGTGGGTGGTTGAACTCCCGGGGAACTTAAGGGTGGAGATCTGATGGAGAAGGTTGGTGGTGGTGGTGGTGGTGGTGGTGCGGTTTGTATGCAGAGATAAGGCAAGAAAGAATGTTCCATGAATTTTTAAAAGCGCTGGCTGCCGTTAACCCCACACTCCCAATCCCACGTCCCGTCGCTGGATTTTTTTCCGGGTCAAATAGAGTCGAGTTAAAGGTGCAGTCAGTGTGTCAGATTTAGCGGCCTCTAGTGGTGAGGTTACAGATTGCGGCCGCACAGCATAGGCAAGTGTCTTAGCAAGTTAGATAGCTAATTAAAAACGTATCCTCTCTGGTGCCGTTTATCCATTCTGGACTACAGTAGAAACACGAAGCACTGTGCTGTCAAAATGGCGTCGTAATCAGTAATTAAAGAAGTTATTTTCGGAAGCATTTATCCATGAACGTGGCACTGAAAACTGAATACAACACAGGGAGAGGATCTTTTGCAACGGGGGGAATTTTGACTGAGCTGACGGAGATGCTGTTTGAAACCTTAAACGGGCAGTGTAGCCTTTTTACATGCATTTCAAAGGCGATTTGACTTGTCAATATATGATCCAGTTGTAATTCAAAGCCCCTTTGCAATCTTTACCTTTCCTCCATGTTGCCTCATGCACCCAGAGCTCCCCACCACTTTTGTATCCGCATTTCATGTCATCTTACTCCGTCAAATAACGGAGTTGGAGTACGATTCAGCATCCACCTCTTTCTCTCCATCTCCATCCACTTCACTGCTGTACCGCCTGTCTGCTTTGTTTCGAGGCGATACTTTTGATATCGGACTGCAGTCACAGGGAGTCTGATATTCAGTCCTCAGCCGCAGGACTGAATCTAATTGTCCATTATCCAAATGATTGCCTCCTCCTTCAGTGCAATGTTGTCAGCAATTATTCCTTCACTACAACCTCCCAGGATATAAATATATATATGCAGTATATATAAATATATGTCATATATTTGGCCCCCCCATCAGCGAGGAGTTTATTTTTAAAATGAAACTCGTTCCCCACCCTGCAGGTACCTCAGCACACTGAAACATGCACTCTGCGTGGCTTCCTTGTCAATCACAGCCCTCGTGGAGCCGCGCTATCTCAAATTCTAATCTGTTCCAGGCTTCTCTCTCTCTCTCTCTCTCTCTCTCTCTCTCTCTCTCTCTCTCTCCCCCAACACTACCACGCTCCTGCTTTAATGAACCTTTCTTGGGAGAGGTACATTTGTCTTTTAAACGGATCTCGACAGTGAGGGGAAGTAGAGAGAGACAGAGAAACCGAGAGAGAGAGAAACCGAGAGAGAGAGAGAGAGAGAGAGAGAGAGAGAGAGAGAGAGAGAGAGAGAGAGAGAGAGAGAGAGAGAGAGAGAGAGAGAGAGAGAGAGAGAGAGAGAGAGAGAGAGAGAGAGAGAGAGAGAGAGAGAGAGGAACTAGAATAGATGGAAGGAAGCGATGGGCAAAGGAGGACCCGAAGGGGGGTGGGTGTTGGAAAGAAACAAGATGGAGAGAAAGTGTCTGAACAGAAAGCTTGCAACGAAAAGATGTCGCCAGAATCAAAGCAAACCTAAGGAAGACACCATTTTGGTTTAATGAGGCGGGGAGACCGGGCGAGACCAGACCCAATCACTCACGGGGTGTCACTGAGCAATGGCAGGCACAGCGGTGTGTGTTGGGGGAAAAGTTTGTCTGAGTGCCCCACACACAATAGCGGCGGTCTAAGCCCAAAAGCAGCACTTGAATCTGTTGTCCAAAGCTCACCGCTTTAGTCAGCGCGAAAACACACCTTGGTTCTTGTGGCAAGTACACCAGCGCCTTTAGTCCAGCATCCGTCTGAGAACGATGACCAGGGAACCTGACAGGGCTGGACCGTGACCAGGAACAGTGTGACAGGTCTGTGACCAGCGCTTCCTCCTGTGCGTCCTGCAGATCCACTACTGGGAGCGTGAGCGGCAGAACCAGACGGCCAAGGTGACGGTGGTGTTCGTGCCCGACACCAGCGCGCGCCTGGTCAACCTCACCAGCTACACCCACTACATGCTCACGCTGACCGCCTTCAACACCGCCGGGGACGGGCCGCCCAGCGAGCCACGCGGCGCCAGGACCCAGCAGTCCGGTAGGTCACAAGGTCAACGGCCGGGCGTGTGAGCAAGGAGCACGGTGGCGGTCATGTCCTGACCAGCTGCTCTCTCTCCCTCTCCCTCTCTCTCTCTCGCTCTCTCTCCCTCTCTCTCTCTCTCTCTCTCTCTCTCTCTCTCTCTCTCTCTCTCTCTGTCTCTCTCTCCCTCTCTCTCTCCCTCCGTGCGCAGCTCCGAGCCCGCCGGCGTTCCTCACCTTCTCTGAGGTGTCGGGGACCAGCCTCAACGCCTCCTGGGGGGTGCCGCCCTCGCCCAACGGACAGCTGGAGGGCTACAAGGTGGTCTACCAGCCCACCACTCCCGTGCAGGGTGAGCACACACACACACACACACACGCACCTACACACATGAAAACACGCATAGCCATCCCCATAGAGAGGATTATTATAACTAATTATTTTGTCCTTTGTGTGTGTGTGTATCTCTATCTGTATGCGTGTGTGTGTGTGTGTGTGTGTGTCTCTGTATCTGTGTGTGTGTGTGTGTGTGTGTGTGTGTGTGTCTCTCTCTGTATCTGTGTGCGTGTGTGTATCTGTCTGTGGGTGTGTGTGTTTCTGTATCTGTGTGTGTGTGTGTGTGTGTGTTTGTGTGTGTGTGTGGTGTGTGTGTGTGTGTGTGTATCTCTATATCTGGGTGTGTGTCTCTGTGTCTCTGTATCTGTGTGTGTGTGTATATATATGTGTGTGTGTGTGTGTGTGTGTGTGTGTATCTCTATCTGTATGCCTGTGTGTGTGTGTGTATATGTGTGTGTGTCTCTGTATCTGTGTGTGGTGTGTGTGTGTCTCTCTGTATCTGTGTGCGTGTGTGTATCTGTCTGTGGGTGTGTGTGTTACTGTATCTGTGTGTGTGTGTGTGTGTATGTGTGTCCTCTGTGTGGTGTGTGTGTGTGTGTGTGTGTGTGTGTGGTTGTGTGTGTGTCTGTGTGTGTGTATCTCCTGTATCTGGGTGTGTGTCCTCTGTGTCTCTGTATCTGTGGTGTGTGTATATATATATAATGTGTGTGTGTGTGTGTGGTGTGTGTGTGTGTGCGTGTGTGTGTGTGTGTGTCTCTATCTGTGTGTGTGTGTGTGTGTCTCTGTATCTGTGCGTGTCTCTCTGTGTCTCTGTATCTGTGTGTGTGTGTGTCTGTATCTCTGTGGTGTGTGTGTGTGTGTGTGTGTCTCTGTATCTGTGGCGTGTCTCTCTGTGTCTCTGTATCTGTGTATCTGTGCGTGTCTCTCTGTATCTGTGCGTGTCTCTCTGTGTCTCTGTATCTGTGTATCTGTGCGTGTCTCTCTGTATCTGTGTGTGTGTGTGTCTGTATCTCTGTGTGTGTGTGTGTGTGTGTGTCTCTGTATCTGTGCGTGTCTCTCTGTGTCTCTGTATCTGTGTGTGTGTGTGTGTGTGTGTGTCTCTCTCTCTCTCTCTGTATTTGTGTGTGTGTCTCTATCTGTGTGTGCATGTGTCTCTGTATCTGTGTGTGTGTGTGTGTGTCTCTGTATCTGTGTGTGCTTGTGTGTGTGTGTCTTTGTATCTGTGTGTGCGTTTCTACGTGTGTCTGTGTGTGTGTGTGTGTGTGTGTGTGTGTGTGTGTGTGTGTGTGTGTGTGTGTGTGTGTGTGTGTGTGTGTGTGTGTGTGTGCGTGTGTGTGTGTGTCCAGGCGTGAGTAAAGTGGTGACGGTGGAGGTGAAGGGCAGCTGGCAGCGCTGGCTCAAGGTGCAGGACCTGACCAGAGGAGTCACCTACACCTTCAGTGTGGCGGCCCGCACCGTCAGCCTGGGACCCCCCCTGCTGGCAAACATCACCGCCCAGCCGCTGCAAGGTACCACGCGTGTGTGTGTACATGTACGTGCGTGCATGAGTGTGTGTGTGTGTGTGTGTGTGAATGTGGTTGCTTTCACTTTCCTAGAGCCCTCCCTGTTCTAACACCCGTTGTCCTTGGGTTGGGTCCCTCCAGGCACCCCCAGCTCACCGACGGGGATGTCAATCACCAAGTCCTCCTCTGCCCTGGCTCTGCAGTGGTCAGAGGGCGAGGCGGGGGCGGGGCCTATCAGTGGCTACGTGGTGGAGGCTCGTCCCTCAGGTAGGAACGGATCAGTGTGCACCGCAGGACTCCACAGTCACTCAGGAAGGGAACATGTCGTTATTCAGTGATCCTGTCCCTCTGCCTATCCTTATTTAGTGTTCTCTCTGCGTCTCTCTGTCTCTCTGTCTCTCTCCCTCCCGCTCTCTCTCTCCCTCTCTCTCCCTCTCTCTATCTCCCTCTCTCTATCTCTCTCTCCCTATCTCTCTCCCTCTCTCTCTCTCTATCTCTCTCTCACTCTCTCTCTCCCTCCCTCTGCCACTCTATCTCATACTCTGCCTCACTTTCTTTCTCGTCTCTGTCTCCCTCTGCATAACTCTCCCTGTCTCTCTCTCTCTCTCTCTCTCTCTCTCTCTCTCTCTCTCTCTCTCTCTCTCTCTCTCTCTCTCTAGACGAGGGTGTGTGGGATTCCTTCATCAGGCAGCTTCCTCCCAGCAGCAGGTCCGTCTCTGTGCCCATGGAGCGGCTGAGGTCGGGAATCAGCTACGAGTTCAGAGTCATAGCCGTTAATCGCTATGGCTACGGAGAGCCAAGCTCTCCCTCCACTGCCCTTGCCGGTAAACACACAAACACAGACACACGCATCCACACACACACACACACACACACACACACCACACACACACGATGACTCTGGACGAGTGGCACACACCCAGACTCTGGGTGTATTTGTTGTGTAGTTTTGCTGCCATCTACCGGTGGTGTAGTACTACACCTGCACTTCAGACTTTCTAGCTGCTGTCCCTCGAGGACAGGATGAAGCAAATTAACCTTTTGATTATTCCACTTACCATTAATAAATGTCAAACTCCTAGAACAAAATACTGCTGGCGTCTTAGGAGTAATTTATTCATTAATCGAGGAGCCCTTCAAGAAGAGAACCAATTCATAAAAAGATGTATTATTTTTGTGTATTTAATAGTTTGTGACTAATTGACTTGTTATGCCGGTAGCACAGTGTCTCCTCCTGCCTTGATTGTTAGCTTTTCTCTCTGACGTGAACATTTTGTGATATTGCCGTGCATAGAACAAAAACGTGAAAAACAATTAGTTCCATGATATGTTTGAATATTGATTTCTTTTCTGATCCAGGGCTGATGATCGCTCAAAAAAAACACACCAGTGTTTACTCTTCATTATGCATTCATAAGAACAACCAGATAACTGCAGTCTGCCCACAAGAGTCCCAGCGCACTGGCGGATAATTAATTTACAAATAAATGTAGTCATTTAGCAGACGCGTCTGCACAAAGCGACTTCCAAGTGAGTGCGAGAACAACCGCAGCATACAAACAATCGATGAGGGAGGAGGCCCGACTAAAAGCGCTGCGTGACCAAGTCCACTAAAACACCGAACAGGCCGATACGAGAGCAGCGCAATTGCTGCAGGAGTCAGAACACCAGCATTAGAATTCATTTTGCGTCCATCCCTCTCCACAGGATTGATTCCGATTGATTACATATCCCCGGATAAGTCGTCAACTCCTCTTAAAAACCCTCATCACGTGTGCCCCTTTGAAACGCACAAAACCACAGAACGATCACAGGAAAAGAAAGAGCACGTCACGTAATCTGACAACCAGGCGTGGATTTAGGCTTGGGCGACATGGGCAGCCTCCCAGGGAACCATCTTACTGGGGGCGGCATGAGGAGGCTGCACAAAGGGGAGGGGGCGGGGCTAGGTTTACCTCAGGTCTACCACTCAGAAGTACAAGATGGGGAGGGGGCGGGGCTAGGTTTACCTCAGGTCTACCAATTCAATTCAATTCAATTCAATTTTATTTGTATAGCCCTGAATCACAAGACAGTCTCAAAGGGCTTTACAGGCCAGGTTGTTATGGGCCAAACGTGATTCATGACACCCCCCTAGCCCAAGCCCCCCTAAGGGCAAGAAACGACTCCCTTAATTAACAAGGAAGGAATCTCGAGGAGGAACCTCAGAGTGGGGGATCCCTCCTTCCAGGGATGGTTCAGAGTGCAATGGGTGTCATACGGGCATTAAAAACAGGGGTAACAAAGCATGACAAAATGCAAATGACAAAGTGCCAATGACAAAGTACAAATAGTAAATGAAATAGTAATAATGTGATGGGGTGCTGGCTGGAGAGCAAGCTGGTAGCTGTCAGGTGAGGTGGCCAGGTATCCAGTCATGATCACAGCAGCACCCTAGATAATGGAGACAACATGAAGGTTAGATGGAGCACAGTAAGCAGGGAACATACAAGTATCCTCAGACCTAGTACCCATCGGCAGCTAGGGTAGACTAGTGCTAACGGTATTGATTTAGCTGTAAATTAGAGCTGGGGGGCACTCCTAGCAGCCAAAGGCGAGGGTAAATAGGTGGGTTTTTAGTCTCGCCTTAAATATATCAGCAGAGTCAGCCTCCCTGATTACAGGTGGCAGACTGTTCCACAGATAGGGTGCTCGATAAGAGAACGCCCTGTTTCCTGCTGATTTTTTTATTTACTTTTGGAATTGATAAAAGGCCAGCTCCTGAGGGCCGGAGCGGCCGAGAAGGACAATAGGGAACAATAAGGTCCTTCAGGTACGATGGTGCGGACCCATGCAGGATCTTGTAGGTAAGAAGTAGCACCTTAAAATCTGATCTGGCATTTATTGGGAGCCAGTGGAGGGAAGTGAGAATAGGAGTAATGTGGTCAAACTTCCTAGATCTCGTTAAAAGTCTAGCAGCAGCGTTCTGTACGAGCTGGAGGCTTTTTGTAGTAGAGCTCGGTAGGCCAGAGAACAGTGCATTACAGTCATCCAGTCTGGATGATATAAATGCATGGATGAGTGTCTCTGCGTCCACAGCGGATAGCATTGGTCTGATCTTGGCAATGTTTCTAAGATGAAAGAAAGCAGTTCTGGTGATACTTTCGACATGCTGATCAAAAGAAAGCGTAGGATCAAGCAGAACACCAAGATTCTTGACGCAGGAGCTTTGGGCAATAGTGGATCCCTCAAGGCAGAGTGTGACGTCATCAAGTTGTGATTGTTTATGCTTCGGGCCGAAGATAATCATCTCAGTTTTCCCCGTGTTAAGCTGCAAGTAATTTTGGGACATCCATCTTTTGATTGCAGCGAGGCAGGATTCAACCTTTTGGATCTGTTGGAGCCGGGGGGAGTCTTTTGATCCAATGGGAATGTAGATTTGGGTGTCGTCCGCATAGCAGTGAAAGCTAATGCCAAAGCTGCGAATAATATCGCCAAGAGGGAGCATGTAGATTGCAAAGAGCAGTGGACCAAGGACCGACCCCTGGGGAACACCAAAGCTTAAGTTGCAATGCTTCGATTTTGATCCTTTGCAGACAACAAATTGTGTTCTGTCTGAGAGGTAGGATCTAAACCAGTGAAGAGCAGTGCCTTTGATGCCGACGTAGTGTTCGAGACGCTCAAGGAGGATGCGATGGTCAATTGTGTCAAAAGCGGCGCTGAGGTCAAGCAACACCATCAGGGAGCTTGCATTGCTGTCCATGCTAAGGAGGAGATCGTTTACCACTCTGGTCACAGCGGTTTCAGTAGAGTATAGGCTCCTGAAACCAGACTGAAATGGTTCAAATAAGTTTTTTGCCGTCAGATGATTGATGATTTGGCTAGCTAAATTTTTTTCCAATACTTTAGAGAGGAAAGGAAGGTTAGAGATGGGCCGATAGCTGCTGAGAGCTTCGGGGTCGAGGCCAGGCTTCTTGAGTAGAGGTTTTACCACAGCACACTTAAAGCTAGAGGGAACTGAGCCTGTCGACAATGATAGGTTCATGATGCCATGATACCACTCAGAAGTACAGGATGGGAAGGGGGGCGGAGCTAGGTTTACCTCAGGTCTACCACTCAGGAGTACGAGATGGGAGGGGGGCGGGGCTAGGTTTACCTCAGGTCTACCACTCAGGAGTACGAGATGGGAGGGGGGCGGGGCTAGGTTTACCTCAGGTCTACCACTCAGGAGTACGAGATGGGGATGAGGGCGGGGCTAGGTTTACCTCAGGTCTACCACTCAGGAGTACGAGATGGGAGGGGGGCGGGGCTAGGTTTACCTCAGGTCTACCGCTCAGGAGTACGAGATGGGGAGGGGGCGGGGCTAGATTTACCTCAGGTCTACCGCTCAGGAGTACGAGATGGGGAGGGGGGCGGGGCTAGATTTACCTCAGGTCTACCACTCAGGAGTACAAGATGGGAGGGGGGCGGGGCTAGATTTACCTCAGGTCTACCACTCAGGAGTACGAGATGGGGAGGGGGGCGGGGCTAGGTTTACCTCAGGTGTTCGCCCAGGGCCCCACACAAGCTAGCACCACCACTGTACCACTGTATGGGAAGCCGTGTGTGTGACGTGCGGCCCGTGTGTCCCCTCCCAGCGCTGTCCGAGCGGCCGTTCTACGAGGAGTGGTGGTTCCTGCTGGTCATGGCTCTCATCAGCCTCATCCTCATCCTGGTGGTGGTCTTCACCCTGCTGCTCCACGGCCACGGCATCAAGTACAAGGCCTGCAGCACAGGTCTGTACCCCCCCGGGACCCGGGACTGGTCTTTGGGACTGGTTTTCAGGAACAGGAAATGCTGCTTCAGTTTGGCGTGGATACTTCTGATGTAGCAACACTGCCCCCGTCTGATCATTTACATAAATTGTTTGCCAATGTGATTGAATGCTAGGTGCTTCAAAATGTGTATTTCCATACATTTTGAAGAAGTGTCTGACATTGTTAACAACCATTGAGTAAATGTTTGATTAGAAGTTGTTGATGGGAAGAAGAGAGAGAGTAGATGTACAGTATATAGTATAAATTATAAAAAAATATATATATGGGGGGGGGACAGAGAGAGAGAGAGAGAGAGAGATATGAGGCCATGCTGTCTTCCTTCTTGCACAAGGCTAAACTAATCTATTAGCAATATAATTATATTCTCTATAATATAATGTAATATATAACCTAATATAAAATCAGCTAATATACAACATAATAACCTTAATACACTGATTCAGTGTGTGTGTGTGTGTGTGTGTGTGTGTGTGTGTGTGTGTGTGTGTGTGTGTGTGTGTGTGTGTGTGTGTGTGTGTGTGTGTGTGTGTGTTGTGTGTGTGTGTGTGTGTGTGTGTGTGTGTGCATGAGTAATGTCGTACAAGGCATATTCAGCAGGTTCAGCACAGGTCACGCCTGGACGCCACTTTTTAATTTCAGTTGCCGCGGAAACCTTGACCCAGCTCCCAGGAAAAAAAGACAATTAAGCAGAGTTTTGGGGAAAAGGGAGAGAGCGAGAGAGAGAGAGGGAGAGTGAGAGAGAGAGAGAGAAGGGGGGGGGGTTGGCAGGGAAGGGTACAAGAGATGAGATGAGGACAGAAACAGCCTGTGGCACTGCAGAGAAGGCTCCCGCTAAACGTAACGTAGTCGCCATCACACACCTGAACGCACCACGCTGCTGAGGACCTATCAGGCTCCATGCTCTGCCTGTCAAGGACACTCGACAGACGACAAGATAGCAGCTTCCTGTTTGCATATCCTGATACTGCTGCTGTTGCCGTCTCCCCCTGCACTGTTCGCTGTAGTCTCTTTCCCTCTCTCCTTATCTCTCCCTCCCTCTCTCTCCCTTTCCCTCTCTCTCTCTCTCTCTCTCTATCTCTCTCTCTCTCTCTGTCCCTCGCTCTCTCTTTTTCCCTCTCTCTCTCTCTCTCTCTCTCTCTCTCTCTCTCTGTGTCTCTGCCTCTCTCTCTCCCTCTCCTCCCCCACTCTCTCTTTTCCCTCTCTCTCTGTCTCTGCCTCTCTCTCTCTCCCCCTCCATCCTGTGTCACTCTGATCAAACAACACTCACCGTCACATGTCAAACGAGCGGTGTGTGTGTGTTGTGCGGCGTCTGCAGGCAAGCATGTGTCGACGGTGGAGGAGGCGGTAACCCTGGACAACGGAAGGCTTCACGGCGCTGGAGCTCAACAGCAGAACGCTGAACAGCAAGAGCTCGTTCCTCAAGAAGAACGGGACCAGGTACGCGCACACACACACACACACACATACACAGAGGATACACACAGGTAGTTGAACACGTCAGAAGCCCATGAGATGGGCTGAGAGACAGACCAGAGGGCCACATGTGTAAACCACGTGTACATGGGGAAGGTGTTTGTACGCATCTCTCCACGCACGTCTCTGAATGTATAAAGGCCCACAGGTCCTTTCATCAAGATCAAGATTCATCAAGATTCAAGTTTAATTATCACGTACACATACAGGATGAGCAGTGAAATGAAAGTGGCGATGCCCAGCGGAATGTGGAAAAGAACATTACAATAGAAATACCATGAATATGCACACTATGCGTACGGCATACGCTACGACGCTTTCAGGATGTAATCTGTAGTTTTAAAACAAAACAACACCATGATTACACAGTGATGATGTGTTTTTAGATAAGCCTAATTTGTGTTCGATGTAAAATATGTTTGTCACTATGCATTATAGTTATAATGATAATGATTTTTATGTCAAGAAGCTTCGAAGAAACCTACACCTTCAGGTGTGACCAGGTAACAGGTCGTTGAGCGTTTGGCCTCACACTTGGAATCAGACAGTTTGATCAACCATCATCTCTTGTTCACAGTCGATAAAAATTGGGCTTCTTCTTTGTTAATTGCTTCTTCCTCAAAATGCTTAAATGATTTCTCCTCAGAACTCCTTAGAACGCTGGACTTTTTATATGCAAACCAGGCAGTTTGTGCGGGGAGGAGGGGGTGTTGGAAGCCATTCATAGAAAGTTGTGGCTGTGTTCAGAGGGCTGGTGCTCGTATGAGGATAAGACACGTGGGAACAAACAGATTTGGCCCCGGGTGTATGGTTTGAGTAGTTCAGTTTTAGGGCTTGAAGATAGATCTGGGGGGGAGCGGATAGTCAAGTGGTCACGGTGTTTGACTCCCAGCCGAGCGGTCCTGGGTCCGTCCTCAGTGTCCGCTCTCTCCCCAATGTCCACCTGCTAATAATAACACAACACAACAATAATTAACTCTGTCGCTCTGGATAACAGTTTCCGCTAAAATGATCACATCACAGACTCCATCAGAACTACAACCTTTACGCCGGTGTCGCACAAGGCCCTATATTATCACACACATGAAAGTTTCAGATTGATATAGACAGTCTCCCTCATTGTGTGTGTATGTGTGTGCTTGTGTATGTATGTGCGTGTGTATGTGCGTGTATGTGTGTGTGTCCAGGTCTCCTCCCAGGCCCAGTCCAGGTGGTCTACACTACTCTGATGAAGACATCTGTAACAACTACAATGGAGCTGTTCTCACCGAGAGCACCACCCTGACCGAGAAACCCACAGAGGTGTCCGAGTCAGAGGTACTCTCTCCCTGTCTGTCTCTCTATGGCTCTCTGTCTCTCTCCCTGTCTGTCTCTCTATGGCTCTCTGTCTCTCTCCCTGTCTGTCTCTCTATGGCTCTCTGTCTCTCTCCCTGTCTGTCTCTCTATGGCTCTCTGACTCTCTCCCTCTCTGTCTCCTTATGTCTATCTCTCTCTCCCTCTCTGTCAATCTGTGGCTCTCTGTTTCTCTCCCTTTCTGTCTCCTTAAATGTATCTCTCTCTCTCTCCCTCTCTGTCTCTCTCTCTCTCTCTCTCTCTCTCTCTCTCTCTCTCTGTCTCTCTCTCTATTGTTCCCCTCTAATTCAATTCAAAAGATGAATGTGCAGTTCCTACTGCACAATGAACAATTCCTATTGCAAAATAACAGATAAAGCTCTCTCTATCTCATATTCTTTCGTAAGATTGTAATTTTTGGTATTTTTTGTATCCCTTGCTATTCTCTTTCTAACATCTGTGGTTTTGTGTGTGTGTGTGTGCTTCTGTGTGTGTGTGTATGTGTGCGTGTGTGTGTGTGTGCCTGGCGCCCCCCCCCCCCCCCCAGCTGACGGACAGTGACTACGAAGACGAGCAGCCCAAGCACTCGTTCGTCAACCACTACATGAGCGACCCCACCTACTACAACTCCTGGAAGCGGCAGCCCAAGGGCCTGAAGGGGACGCCCTCCCCCGCCGCTCCCGGGCCCTTCGCCTACGACGAGTGCGTGGCGGCCGCGGGGCCGGGGCCGGGGCCGGGGGGCGACGGCGAGCCCTACTACCAGACGGTGGTGACCCAGCACAGCGCGGGCGGAGCGTACACACCCACGGGCCAGCCGGCGCTCACGCACGCCAACCCCAACACCAACCCCCCGCCGGGCTCACGCACACCCCTCACCGGCTTCTCCTCCTTCGTGTGACACGCGGAGAGGTAGAGAGAGAGAGACACACACACACACACACACAGGGGGAGAGAGAGAGACACACACACACACACACATTCACGCACACACACGTGAATGCATTCACATGTTCACACAGGAACGAGGACAAAGACACGTGTGTTTGGACACAATCAGGTGAGAGACGCGGGGAGACGGAGGGACAGACTTCCTGCCTCAGAGGACGTCAACGTGCGCACTGCTCGCTGCTTGTGTGTGTGTGTGCGTGTGTGTGTGCACAGAGATCCTCACTGTGTTTATGATCTCCCGCCCCCTCAGCTGGTCATTTTTCATGCCTCTATGTCACCGTGCTCTCTGGCTGCGTACGCACTCACACACACACACACACACACACACACACACACACACAGCCGAACACACACACACGGATGCACACATTATCCACGTCTACTCCAGAGATATAAGGCTCTTTTTTAAGGTTTGTGTGTGTGTGTGTGTGTGTGTGTGTGTGTGTGTGTGTGTGTGTGTGTGTGTGTGTGTAAATGGACATACACAGACGGAAGAACGGGAAGACGCACCAAAAGCCAAACCGGAGGCATTTCGTGGCATTTTCTGCACAATACTAAATATGTACTCTTTCTCTATGTGCACAAAAACACAAAGAACTCTCTCTCTATCACTCCCTCACTCTCTCTAAATTTCTGAGCCTCCCTCTGAGAGAGATAGACTCATGGGGGGGTGGATGGAAGGATGGATGATGAAGGAAAAAAAGATCGCCCTGGTGTGTGTGTGTGTGTGTGTGTGTTTTGGGGCGGGGGGGGGGGGTGCAGCTGCCGGCGATGAACTTGTTCATATGAAGTAAACACAAGACACACAGAGCTGTCCGCCAACACCGCCCGCCCCCCGCCCCCAGACGCACAGGAGGGAGAGAAAAAGCAACAAGTAGAATGTGCAAGGGGTGAGACATCAGGGTTGAGGGGTGAGACGTGAGGAGTGAGACGTGAGCCACCCGAGCGATGGAGGACTTGAGGTGACGAGGTGTCACGCGATGGACCACATCACCTTTTGTTTTGTGCCGCCCTCACCGTCCACCACTCACCGTAAAACTAGCTCTGAGCCACGGCACCCGCACATGGGAAATATTTACAACTGGATATTTTACTGCTCTTTGTTATGTTTGTATTTTTACAATTGTGTTGTGTTAGAGTGTGTGTGTGTGTGTGTGTGTGTCTGCATGCGTACACACAAACACATGCAGGTGTGAACGAGTGTGTGCGTGCCTATGTTGGAAGCCCTTTTGATCCGTCTCTCTGTGTATGTGTTGGTCATCGCTGATTAAAGTGTGCCACCGTGTGCGTATGCCTGTGCATATTTTTTTTAGAATGGATTTTGTACAGAGGAGACCCCTTTTTACTTGTGCTGTTTTACGCACTCTGGCTGGCAGGGTGATGGAGGCCGACGGAGGCCTGTGGAGGTAGTGGAGGCCGATGTAGCAGACCCAGCGCTGCGCCCGTGGGGGTTTGGATGAGGTTTGGTTTACCCTGTGGAGAGAGGCGGAAGGCGAGGGACACATGATGCTCGTGTTAGTTGTATAAGTTTCAGTTGCAGTAGACTCTTAACTGAACCAGTGCTATAACTCACCCATTACCCCGGACGGGTGGCGGGCACAAATACTTTCAAGTACTTTGAGTGTACTTGTACTTACATGAACATGAAGGGCACCTGTACAATTAAAGTTGACCTTGGGGTCGGCCCACTTGCTCTCCACCTCCTCATTCCCGATGACGCCCCCCCCCTCTCTCTCTCACTTTCATTCTTGTTTTCAGTTCCATAATGTGTGAATAAATGGTCCTTGTTAAAACACCATGGCCCTGTGTTTTAAGTGTGTTTTAACACCCTGCTGCAAGTAGAGAGCGTGAGTAGGCACACACTTTTGCATTTTACCTTATTCATATTCATACATCATGGGGTTAGTTGAAGGGAAGGAAGTGATTATTCAGGGAACCTATTATGATCCTTCAATAAGCAAGGTGTAAACCTCTTGTGTTGTTGGAAATGCTGGTCCTTTTGTAAGCATGTCTTGACTGCATTTGTCAAGGGGCCCCATCCAACATACATCGAGGGATGCGGACCTGGAATATGCACCTCAAATACCCCGTTAAGATCTGTATCCATATGATATGTGTCTTGGCTTGCTAACTCCTCCTCCCAAAGAAACTGTATTTTAGAGCAAACTCGTTTTGTCATTAATGTTTTTTCATACTGACAGAAATGGTAATCACTGAATTAGGAACCGTTTATGATGTCGAAATGGGCGCTGCAACGACCTTGCACGTCAGCAGGGGCCAGTGTGAGAAGCACCAGAAAGAATAAAGTGAGGAAGACATCAGCCAGCTTCTGCATCCTGGTCGCCTCGGATGTTTGGTTTTAGAAATTCATTAACCAACTTTCATGCACAGTCAGAGCTTTTTTGACTCACTCGTCTTTCTTTCCAACGTTTCGTTCCAGGTAAGCGTGTCAGCCACTGACATATCAATGTTAAAATGCATCAGGCATTGAACTGTAACTGTAATAAACGTATCCTCTTATGACTGTACTTGAGGATATATTCAAAGGTCTGACATTTTCTGGATTGACTGACCTTCATGTCTCTTTACTTAGTTAAGTGGTTCTTGCCATAATATGAATCAGTCCAGTCGTCGAATAGAGCTATTCACTGTATACCAACCCTACCTCTGCACAACACAACTGATGGTCTCGAACACGTTAAGCAGGCAAGAAATTCCACAAATTAACTCTTGACAAGGCTCACCTGTTAATTAAATCATTCCAGGTGACTACAGCTACTACTAAAGCTGTCATCAAAGCATCCATATGTGTTTTTTCATAGTTTTTATGTCTTCAGTATTCATCTACAATGGAAAACATAATAAAAATAAAGAAAAGCCATTGAATGAGAAGGATTTGTTTCTCTATTAAAGGGCTAAGCCGAGATGTTTGTGAATTGGCGTTCGCCTGTCTTACCCAGATTTAGACGGCAAACCAGCATGGTTGTAAAAAGGATGAGGGTTAGGGTTAGGCTATTCCTTGTCATGTCCACCGTAAGCTCTCTTCATCAAAAATGGTGAATAATCTTACTTTATATTGTTGGCTTAATGACCATGGTATGATAATAATCAACGAGTGGGTGTGCATTACACCATATGCACGATGTGGAGGCGAAGAACCTTCGCAAAGTGCCTTAATGCCGTCAAACGCACACCTCCAATTGAAAAATGTAGAATTGTTTTATTATATTGTTGTTGGCTAATGATCATTGTGTAAACAGGATAGTCAATGAGTGTGTGTGCACTCCACTTCGCATCGGTGGTTCTTCGCCTCCACGTCGTGCATGAGTACTCATTGATTATCCCTGACTTGCATGCATCATTGTTCATCTGGAAGGGGAGTTCCCCGGGTTAGCATTTGCCTTCAGTTAGCCGCATCCATTGACTTGTAGCGGTTCATTAGCCTAGCTCCTGTTCATCCGAGGGCAATACACTTTTCGTAATTTTGAAAGATTTCTAACGTGTTCCGAATAGTCGCTTATCGATTAAACGAGCGCCAATAACAACGCGTGTTTGGAACCCACGTGTTTGTAACCCGGTTAACGCCCCTTCTGGATGCACATTGATGCATTTGGAATTCAACAACTAATTTAAATGCAGGTGAGACACACAAACACCAATCTACAGATATCTCTGCCCTTTAATGTTGGGTTTGATGGGGGGTGTCAAACATCTACAGTGTGCCTACAAAATTCTGTTCCTTGTGTTTTTCTCCAGGATCTCCATATCTTCACCCATCACCCCTTCCTGATTTCACATGGCTCTGATCAAGCTCCTATAAACTGCTTCCCTCAAAGAATAATGGCTGAAGTGACAATAGAATTGGACAAAGAGAACGAAACCAATACACCATTAACAGAGATACCAGAGCCACAAGTGATATTATTGGCTCCACCTTCAGCTTTCTACCTCTACCCGGCACACCGGCTACACCGTGGGAAAGATGGCTCGGGGTTTTTGAACTGTATCTCAACAGTCTTGGCAAAGCTAACTTGTTGACTTGTTGTGCTCTTGCATCATTGTCTAGGCAAGGAAGGAAACGTGTGTTTGCTAAACTTTTACCAGGTAACACCACATACAAAACTGCCAGAGCTGCTCTCACTGCTTATTTCAGCCAACACAGAGACATTCAATTACTGAAAATGTCCACTTAAAACAAATAAATATTGAATACAGCGCCTTTAAGTTTCAAGTTTCAAGTATTTTATTGTCACTTCACAATTTACACGTGAGTATAAGCAGTGAGTGAAAAACCTTTTGTGCAAAACGCCCGACAGCCGACAGTAATTATAAAGGAATACAAAATAGAATAGAACTACAAAATAGAAATAGAACTGTGCAAAATAGAAATAGAACTATAAATAGAAATAATCCGCCATAAATGAGCTTTTGGTCTAGAACCGCCTCTGCTGACTAACTTATTCCAGGGGAAGTAATTTACAGCAAATGAATGTTGTCGTTTCTCTCCATGTAGGCCTACTGGCCACATAATATTGTCTGAAGGAATTTGACACATAAAACATCTCAATGTTTTTGGTTTTGTTTCATTTTTTAATTTCACATATGGGGACCATGTGGAGATTGCCTTCAATCGTTGACCACCTTAACTCTAAGAGTGAATAGTAATATAGTATAATGTCCTGTACTGCACATGAATTCCAAAGTCTAATGGGCGCTGCAATGGTCTTCCACGCCAACAGGGGGCAGCAGTGTAACTGGAAGTCACCTCCAGCATGTGAGTGAACCCTCCAGCCACACTTCAGTGCATCGCTTCCTAATCCCAGACTGTACATCACATCGTCTCACTTGATTCGTGTTAAGGAAGTTAAGGACGATCGACCAACTCTCCTCCAGGCTTTGAACTCAACAACAAAACGCGTTGACTTGTGCGTCCAGTTTGCGTCACTTGCAATGAATCCGTCTGGTCTCTTTGTTCACAACGTTTATCGAGGTAAGAAACACACATGATGGATAAAAGCTCGCAACTTCGACTCAGACGTGTGGCAACGGTGTGAGTTTGGATTCTTGAAAGGAATAATGTACGTTAACCTGATGCAATAAGCAGCTCTGAGGCTCCCGTTAACTTTACTTCAAACATTCATGTCGTGTTGTAGAAGCATGAGTCGCAGTATGACAACATGAGTTGGCTGAGAGGTTTCACTGTTAAACTATTAAACTATTAAACTGTACTGTAGGTGTGATTAGAGAGAGGAAGAGAACAAGATGTGTTTGTCGACATTGAGAAGTGACAGGTGGCCCTTTCTACCAAACGACACTCAAATAACTATTTTAAAGGCGTTATAAGGCATTGAAATGTAAACGAGAGATCGCACAGGC
Source organism: Coryphaenoides rupestris (assembly GCA_002895965.2). Taxonomy (NCBI): domain Eukaryota; kingdom Metazoa; phylum Chordata; class Actinopteri; order Gadiformes; family Macrouridae; genus Coryphaenoides; species Coryphaenoides rupestris. The sequence goes on along the minus strand of PIJE02001274.1, from coordinate 16,262 downwards.
TGGGGGGTCCAGGCTGGGGGTCCAGGCTGGTGGGGGGGCCCAGGCTGGGGGGTCCAGGCTGGTTGTTTAGTCAGAGGGACACATTCGACCCTGGACAGAAGAGACAAATGCAGTGTTCAAGCATACAACATATTTTGTTCAGTATATAACAGTGCACTGAAAAAACATTCAATGCCATGATTCGTATTGTTTCAGTAACTGAGTTTATTAAAAAAATAAAATAAAAAATAAAAAAGCAATAAAATTACAATAATGAAAACAAAATAAAACACATTCCGGTTAGCTTAGCAAGAAATCAATGTTTTTAGCATTACTGAAGTCTCTTAATTGGTCTCTTAATTGTGTGTGCTTATTAGTGTTGTTTACACAGGAGGTTTTGTTTAAATAGCTCCAAATCACAATTCCCTTCGTCAGGCATGTGATAGGATAGGACAATGAAGGAGGACAATATACGGATTAGATTCAACTTTATTGTTATTGCAAGGAGTACAAGTACAGGGATGACAAAATGCAGTGAAGGGCCTCCACCTCCTGGAGGACGTAGCGCCCAATTGGCACAATCGGGAAACGAGCCATGTAAGCGGTGTGCTCTCTCTCTCGGTTTCTCTCTCTCTCCCTCAAGTTGTGTGAATGTTGTAAGTATTCTGCTGCTTGAATGACACAGATGATCCAAAACTTGTTTTGTTTTTTAATAAAAAAAATAATTATTTTCACGATTGATAAAACATACAGGGCTCTCTGATTTTATTTGTATAGCCCTTAATCACAAGACGGTCTCAAAGGGCTTTACAGGCCATATGATTATGGGTCATGTGATTATGACACCCCCCTCGCCCTATAGCTCCCCTATGGGCCAGAAATGACTCCCTTAATTAACAAGGAAGAAATCTCGAGGAGGAACTCAGAGTGGGGGGTCCCTCCTTCCAGGGATGGTTCGGAGTGCAATGGGTGTCATACGGGCATTAAAAACTATTAAAAACCCAATGACGCCGATTGTCCACCAAGAAAATGTTTCTTACAAAGTCTTAATTTCCTGCATTCTGGTAATTTTTCTTCCGGCCCCCTTCTCAAGCGGCAGTGTTATGATCGCGCTTCATCGAAATATTACACCATCGCAACTAAGCACTGACATCACCCACCTCTAGTTCAGCGGCCTGACTACGGGCTTTTTTTTCATCTGCTACCTGCGGGCCATATAGAATCCGAAACAGCTTTATTGCATGAGTATTTGCAAACAAGGAATGTGCTTATATAGATGGCCAGGCCACCGGGAAAACTCCCGGTGCTCCCGATGGCCAGTCCGGGCCTGATTTGTATGATAAGCGAATTATATTCTTTGCAACCTCTTGCGGGCCATATAAAATGAAGTGCTGGGCCCGCGGGTCCTAACTTTGACACGTTATATACGTGGTCCAGTTTTTTCTACTTTCTACCGTTCGATTATTTCTTTTCGTGTCTGTTTTTTCTATGGCTTCCTTACATTTGGCAGTGAATGAGTGCAAATCTTCTTTGTCTTCTTCTACAGATAGAATGACTGCATGGTGATGACTTCATTTCAACATGGCGACACTCATGATTGACCCTCACTCCAATTTTTCTCTTCCATTTTCAAACGGTACTTTATTTTTTCGCCTCTTGATTACTTATTGCACCTTTTAATAAATCTTACATACAGCACCTTTTTAATGTTTGCTTTGAAAATTGAAAGTCACATGCTGCATGTGACTTTCAACCTTGTAGGTTGAAGTACACAGATCTAACCCTGCCACAAACTTTTCTTCCCTTCTTTCCAGGTTCTCCGTATCTTCACCCATCATCCCTTCCTGATTTCACATGGCTCTGATCAAGCTCCTACAAACTGCTTCCCTCAAAGAATAATGGCTGAAGTGACAACAGAATTGGACAAAGAGTATGAAACCAATACACCATTAACAGAGATACCAGAGCCACAAGTGATATTATTGGCTCCACCTTCAGCTTTTCTACCTCTACCCGGTAAGCCGGCTACACCGTGGGAAAGATGGCTCGGGTCTTTTGAACTGTATCTCAACAGTCTTGGCAAAGCTAACTTCTTGGACTCCGCTAAGTGTGTGCTCTTGCAGCACTGTCTAGGCAAGGAAGGAAAACGTGTGTATGCTAAACTTTTACCAGGTACCACCACATACAAAACTGCCAGAGCTGCTCTCACTAATTATTTCAGCCAACACAGAGACATTCAGTTGTTGAAAAATTCCACTTGGTCTGTGGCTAACACAGAGTTGATTAGCAAGCAGATGGATCATAGTTCAGCTCCTTCAGTACTTCAGAGTTTGGATCAAGAGGACAACTCCCATTGGGGTCAACAGTTCTATGGACAAAGTGATAGAATGAAAAAACGAAAATATCCCTCTATTCCTACCCCCCCACGTTTCTCTGGACATATTGAGGATACTTATTTCTATTCCAGTGCTGGGAATTATTACAATGAGGAGGATGAAACAAGGTGTGATAGTGTTGACTCTCATCTTGTTGATCCAAAAGATGAAGACTTTAAAATGGGTAGCAATGACATGAATGATGTAGACAGCCATGAATTCGGGTACAGCAGCACAATGGCCAGTTCAATGACCAGGAGTAATCTTACAAAAGACAAACCGTTCTGCTGCCCTGACTGTACAAAGTCATTTGGTCGGATCTACCATCTAAGAAGACATATTAGAGATATGCATGGTAGCGTTGCATATAGCTGCTCTATATGCAAAGAAAGTTTAAGAAGTTACAAGGAACTGCAAAGACACAGAGAACGCCATGCCAAGCTCCTTTCCTGTCCCATCTGTATCGACCGGATCTTCATAGGGCCCTCGAAGCTGACCAGACACATGAGGAGTCACACTAAAGAGAAGCCGTTCTGCTGCACAGTCTGTGGAGCGTTGTTCAGCCAGGGCTACCACCTGAAGAGACACCTGAAGGTTCAGCATGGTAATGGCACATTCATCTGCTCTGTATGTGGAGAGAGTGTCGGAAGTTTCAAGGAACTGCAAACACACAGAAAAGGCCATACCAAGCTGCTTTCCTGTCCCGTCTGTATTGACCGGAGCTTCACAAAGCCCTCAGGGCTGGCCAGACACATGAGGAGTCACACTAAAGAGAAGCCGTTCTGCTGCCCAGTCTGTGGAGCGCTGTTCAGCCAGGGCTACCACCTGAAGAGACACCTGAGGGTTCAGCACGGTAATGGCACATTCATCTGCTCTGTATGTGGAGAGAGTGTCGCAAATTTCAAGGAACTGCAAACACACAAAAAGAACCATGCATACAGTTTTGCATGCCCTGAATGTGATCAAAGGTTCCCCTTGAAGAGTGAGCTGTTAAGTCACATGCAGTCACACTCTGATGGACTCAATGACGATCATCTCAGTAAAAACAAACAGTGCTCCAATGGGTTGGGAACAAAGACTAGCGTGGCAAGTGATCACACCCGCGACAATGCGGGTGGGTCTGATGCACGGGCCGCTTATGGTGATGACAAGGAAGGCGGTCATGTGGAGGCTATAGAGGAGATGGAACCATTGGTCGGGGATGGAAGCAAACATTCTGGTGGAGTAGAAGACTATCACGGTGAAATGAAGCCAGCAAAGACAAAGGCGAGGGGCCTTTTCTGCCCCATCTGCATCAACAAGAGCTTCAATGGACCCTCAAAGCTGGCCAGACACATGAGGACTCACACTAAAGAGAAGCCGTTCTGCTGTAAGATCTGTTCCAAGTTATTCAGCCAGGACTACCACCTGAGGAGACACATGAGGGTTCAGCATAGAGAGTTTATCTGCTCTAAATCTGGGGAATTGTTCAGTAGTGTGGAAGAGCTGGAAAAACACAAAAGTACCCACTGTTCAAGTAAATATAGTTGTGATCGAATGTTCTACAGAGAGGAGGCCCTTTCACGCCACTCAGTGTCCCATTCACACAGTGACAAACAGGCTCACCTGGACTGCACAAAATGGCGGCAAGCCTTCGCTGATATGGTCTCGTATGACGTGCAAAGTAAATGAGTGTCCGTATTGCCTCAAGGCCATTGCCATCGGCCAACCCTGCGTAGACATTTAGCGATGCATGAAAAGGAAATGAAGGGAACGTGTTCCAAATGTGAGACGTTCGTGTGAATGAGGAGCCGGTCTTGAATTGCCCCCACTGTGGTAAACTACCTGAACAAGGCCACGCTGGAGAGGCATGTGAGCCTCCACATGGGGGAGCGGGGACACCTTTGCTCCATCTAGCGGCTACGGCTTTAAAATCCACATCGGTGAGAAGGCCCACAAGTGTACCCTGTGCACCAGAGTTTCAAGACACAGAGCTCACTGCGTATGCACAGTGCGTGCCACTTGGCAGCCCCGCCCAGGTTCTCGTGCTCAGAATGCGGGAGGTCGTACCGGTCGCATGGTGGAGTTGAAGATGCACCAGCGCTACCACACGGGGGACAAGGCCCACAAGTGCACCTGCTGTTCAAAACGTTTCATTGCGAACTACAAGCTCAAAGTGCACATGAGAACACATACAGGGGAAAGGCCGTATGCATGTTCCCATTGTGGACAGTCAGCAGGTGGGGGACAAAAGACTGTACAAATGTACTGTGGCAAAAACCCTGTTTCCATACTGGTTCAAAAGGTCCCATTATATAAAGTTAAAGGTGCTGTATGTAGATGTTGTCCATTTTGCTAACGTCTGTTTTTGCAGTGATCCCCTCTGTCCGTGGTACGACATAAAAACGTGGCAGCTTTCTTTTCTTTAAATGTTTTTCCCCTCATGTTTGGTTGTGTGTATGCCTTTCCTGGGAGTGCTAGAATCGGTAGCTTCACCTTTTCTACCATTGTCAGTCAACACTAAACTCCAGCATTCTGCCCATGAAAGTGCAGAGAGGACACCTCTTTGTGGACTTGTCTCTCCTGATTGGATAGAATGGGATACCAGAAAAAAAAAATTGAGACTGAGAGGCCATGTTACTGACCTGTTACTGAATTGACTTGGCTGTTGGAATATATAGCTCTTTAACATCTTTTAACAAATATGTATCTACATATATATCTATATAGATATATATTGCATACAGCGCATTTAACCACAATAAATGTGCTTTTTATGTTGCCAAGAAATATCATGCTTTGTTTTTACTAATATCAAAGTACTCATTTACATTATTTGATAATTAAAGAAAGTGTAAGAATGTATTATGCAAGTGTGATACCCATAATTATACTTTGTAATATGAATGACGTTGTCTAGGCTGGTGTCAGTATTCAAAAGTTCTGCAACAAGCAATGTTCTGTGGTATATTATCAATAACGACAACATGGGGATTGCATCCATGTTTTTGTTATTGATAATATACCACGGGGGGGGGGGGGGGGTGTGATTTGTTTTGTTTTCATCATTGTGGTTTAAAATGTGTCACAAAGTTACTGAAACAAATATCAATCATGGTATTTTATGTTGGGTTTTTTTGTGTACCATTACTTTATATACTGAACTAAACTTATTGAAAGCTTGAACACTATTTGTCTCTTTTGTCCCGGGTCGAATGCGCCCCTCTGACAATTCAACCAACCCCAGCCTGCAGGCCCCCAGTCAAATTGGTCTAGAACTGCGTCTGCTGACAACTCCTTCCATACAAACTCGTATTTTAGAGCAAATTCGTTTTGTTGTTTCTTCCTCTTCATGTACAGGCCACTTGATATTCTATCAAGCAATTTTATATATAAAACATCGAAATGTTTTTACTTTGTTTCATTTTTACATTTCATAAATGGGGAACATGTGGAGATTGAATTAAATCGTTGACTCAACACCTTAACTCTCGTAGGTAATTGAGTAATATTTTATAATGGCCTATATGATTTCAATGGGAGCTGCGATGGTTTTCCATGCCAGCAGGGCCAATGTAAGTACAGTCACCTCCAGCATGTGAGTGAACCCTACAGCCATCGTTTCATCAGAGTGGAAACATAATGCTAAAGACAAATAGCCTACAAAATGCGGAAGAGAGCGCCGAGCGAGCGGGTGAATTCATTGTTATGAGCACTAACCTATTCAGAAGTGAGGTTTATTTTATTTTCAACTGCTTGTAATATGCCCAATGTTGTTGACTGTGTTTCTCTTTCGTCAATCGCTGGCAATAGCCTAAGCCTAGCCTACAGCCCTTGAACATGTAGCTCATGTAGGCTTGAAAAGCCTAAAGAAAACAATGACGTTCTTCTCGTTTGCCTCCCTCTCACGTCATTTTCATTTAAAGGGTCATTAGAAATAACTTATTTCAAAGCATTTCTGAACAACGAACGTTCCTCTCACTCGCCTTCCTGTCACGTCATTTTCATAAAAAAATACATTAGAATTCACTTATAGTATTTCAAAGCCGTTCTGAACAATGTACTTCTCACTCCTCCTTCTCACGTCATTAAATTACGTTAAAGGCATTCAGAAAAAAAAAAAGAAATCACAAAGGCCGCACCCCTGCCGATTTAAAGTTCCAACGTCCCTGTCATGTATTATTATTATTATTATTATTATTATCATCATCATCCAAATGTGCTCAGGGTGTGGAAATGAAGGTGTAGCGCTCGACATTTCTGCAGCAGTCTATCGTTATCACAGTCACCAAAGTGGTTAGCTAGCCCCTGCTAGTGGCTAATATTCACGGGAGAAAAAGGACAGACCGCCATCGTCTCTTTGGTCTGGGAACTCACTGACCGTTTATTCTGCGCATGCTCACAATAGCATCCTAGTGCGCGCAGGCCCATGACATCACTGCGTAGGCTATTTAACATGGCTTTGCTATTCATATTCTAAAATATGCTTAACACTCCCACTCAAAGACATGTTTATAGCTCTCTATAGTGGTACACAAAAACCAAAAATACATAACTCCAAAATAAAACATTTGGCATACTGGCAGTGTTCTAAAAACTTCAAAAACATTTTCATCTGCCAGTTCACATTACTCTCCAAACAAATACCCCTTGAACCTGTCAAACTTAGCCTTTGTCACTGGCTTGGTAAGGACATCAGCTACCATGTTTGCAGTAGGACAGTATTCTATAGATATTTTCCCTTCTTGCTTCTCTGTCTGCATACTGGGTTCTTAGATAAAGCTATCGCCCCCTGGTTGTCCTCATATCTTGACTGGTACATGCTGGTTACTACTATCTATTCCTTTAAGTAGTTGTACAAGGTACATACTCTCTTGAGTAGTGGCTGCTAGTGCCATATACTCGGCTTCGCAGGTGGATAGTGCCACCGTTGGTTACTATTCGAGCGATATGATTGGTCCGGATTTTTTTGGGATCGAGACCGATCTGATTGGTCGGATTTTCGAGGCGATCTGATTGGGTCGGATTTTTTTTTGGAATCGAGCGATCTGATTGGTCCGGACTAAAACTACAGTTTGTTAGCATAAAAAGTAGAAATTCCCTGGGCCCACACCTTCACACCAGGTGACAGGTCCCTTAGCGAGGACAAGATAGAATACATCCAAGCAAAACTTATTACAAAGAAAACAAATTATAGGATTCTTGGGGAAATACGGGCTACTGGCAGACAGTGGATACCCGATTATGCAAAATTTAGGTACAGCCACTTCCAAGACGTCACACATGGCCACGACTTGACTCCGTGACGTGGACACCAGCAGCAGATGCTGCGATCATACGACCTAAACGAAACCTTATGACCCCGATACTTCAGGTCTACCAGACCATACAACCCATCACGCAGACGGTGGGGAACGAGATGGGTAATATGACATCAGCACTAATACAGAAGCATGGGGGCAAGTTGCGTCCTGTTGCCTATTTTTCATCCCAAGCCCAGTGGCAGCTAGTTTACCACACTTTTGAAAGGCAGCGGCAGCGGCGGTTGTCGCCAGTAGGGGCTAGTGGGCTAACTCAGGAAACATCACACCTAACAGCATCACGATTCCTGTCATATCACCACGTGTTGCTGTCCATGCCTAACGTTGTTTTGCAGAGGTGTACAGGGTTAAACCCAGCCACCCTGCTGCCTACCCCCGAAGATGGGGAGCCACACGACTGTGTGACCACCATTAATGAACAGTGCACACCACGTGTGGACCTGACAGCTACACCACTGCCACCGGGGACCGAGGTATTGTATGTCGATGGTTCTAGCCGGAGACCCAACAACAGGTATTGATGAAGTGGGCTATGCCATTGCCACGCAGGACTGCGGGGTGGAATCAGCTAGGTTACCATTTATACAGACAGTAGATATGCTTTTGGGCGTTGTTCATGATTTCGGCACCTTGTGGAAGATGCAAGGATTCCTCACATCCACAGGGAAACAGATTAATCATTCACAATGGGTTGCTAACCTACTTGATGCTATACTCTTATCCACTGCCATCTCTGTTTGTCGATGTGAAGCACACAGGGGCCAAGGACCTGGTGTCTAGAGGGACGCGAAGGCAGATGAGGGTGCTGAAGCGACGGCCAAAGCCCCACTCGCCTCCACCATACAGATGGCACAACTGACGCCCTCGGTCACGGTTGAGGAATTGGCGAAAGCTCAGACCAAGGCCGTGGCTGCAGAGTGCCGGTTGTGGAAATCAGCTGGTGCAGAGTATCGCAATGGATTGTGGTATGGCCCGAATGGACGGCCGTGCTTACCTAGATGTTTGTTTCCTATCTACGCTATCATGACACATGGGAAAGATCATGTGTCAAATGGGGGAATGGTAGATAGCATCGATCGGCATTGGTACACACAAGGAATTTATGACAACATATTTTTTTTTTGGAGATATTGTTTAGTAATGATAGACATGTTTTCCAAATGGGTTGAAGTATTTCCCAGCAAGGCGGCTGACCCTGCAGCCGTTGCTAAGGCCTTAATCACAGACAGGTATGTCATGGGTAAAGGTCTTGCCACTGGTCCTACTGGCCATGAGGGGGCGATCCAGAGCGAAGGTAGGACTGTCCCCCTATGAGTTCCTGATGGGGCGACCCATGCCAATGGGGACAGGTGCATCACACGACAGCAATATGAGCACAGAACAATTCCATCACAGCATGATTGTATTGTACAATCATTATTGTACTGTATTAATCTTTCTCGAAGTCTGCAAACCATCCGCTCACAGGTGAAGGAGGCCTTACCATCCAAAGAAGGGCAACTCCACGACCTACCACCAGGGGATTGGATCGTGATGAAGAACTATCGGAGGCGGGCCTAACACTCACCAAGGTGGTTGGGACCATTCCAAGTCCTGCTGGTCACCTCATCAGTGGTCAAGGGAGCTGAAAGGGCTACCTGGATCCACACCAGCCACTGCAAACGGGCACCACCGTTGATGACCAACCCGACACCATAAGGTCACGACGGACCTAGCCCTGACAACGGGGCAGGATGGCCCACCAGTTGCCACCGACGCGTCACTCCAGGAAGGAGCACCTCCAGGCCGGAGGACGACCCTCTAGCAGCATCATCCTCCTCTTCAGCGTCACTGTGAGGTCCCAGCCTATCCTGACGGACAATGGAACGGACTCCCTCTTCCAATTGGAATATACCCTTAAGGGCATCAACAACAGCTCTGATGCCCTCCTGAGTGCAGCCAAAGAACATTTCGGAACTAACAAGATCTTCAAAATGTTGCTGATTTTAGCGTTATAATTATAAGCTACCTCAATCCACAACTGAATCTCAGGGTTTCTGTTCAAAAGATTGCTGCTGTACTGATATACTTGAATGTTTTCATGCTCATTATGTACCCATTAACCATGTATTAAGACAGTTTGTAACTACACTTCGTTATACAAGACACTTCCGTCTATGATGTCATTGACATATAATTTGTACCCCAAAAACAATTTTTTTCTTCCCAAAAAGGCTTTTTTTTTTATGGGGTGGGTACGGCATGATTATCATTAGGAGAAGTTTATCAAGTCGTACCCAGTAACGAAGGACTCAGTCTCTGATGAGAATCACTATGTGGTCAGAGTAACCGACTCCTAAGTTGCACTATACAAGGTATAACGGTTGATTATGTGATTATAGAATAATCAAATGGGGGAGTGTAGTGGAAATATAGCATATTGGCCATTTACAGGCAACATGCCTTCATCTGCATATCATTGAGGGGATCCCTGCTGTGAACAGTCACTGGCAGAAAGTACTGGGATGGGAGGTTAATTGACCTGTTGATGCCAATACAGGATACAGGGAGACCTTTTTGATGTCAGTTACAAAGGATCTGGTAATGTCAATGGAGGAAACTCTGAGGTGATCAGATCAGGGTGTCTGTCCCAAGTAACCCCTGGTGTGTTGATGTCATTAGAATGTCTGTCACAAGTAATCTCGGTGTGTGCCCTGTTGTCACTGTAAGGGAAACCTTAGAAACTAATATGATTAAGGCGTCTGGAAGACAACATGAGAGAGGGCTAATTGTTTCTCCTTTGTCTAGCCAGGAATCTCATGCTGTGAAAATTGTGCTTAAAACCATCATGTGAAGGTTGGTCCGTACTCACTCTGCTAGAGAGGAGTCTGTGGATGCATCCATTAAACGCTGCATTACCATTCATCATTATGTGCAATATTCTTAATATTCTTTATAATATGTGCAATACTTCCTCTTACCATTATATTATTATTACCCTTTTATTACACTTCAATTATTGCCAAATTGTTTTTGCTGATTGAATATCTTATCCTCGGCCGCAGTCTGGAGTCAGGGGAGCTGGTCGCCATAAAGAAGTGAGCGTGTGTTTGAGGTTTGTTTGAAGAAAACAATGTCTACACTGTCAGTTAATGAAGCGCTTGTTATGCATCCCCCTTCCTCATATCACGAGATACCAGACCCTAGTAGACCATATCTCCCGGATTCGAATGTTTGGCCCTATAATCCAGATAGTGTTGATGCTTACCAGTTAAATGTGTCATTGGACAAGTGTCCAATGACATTTGTGTGATTTGCTGACAAGCGACATTTTGTACTTATTGTATTAAACACTGCTCATGGCTTAGAGTTTGAAATAGTTTATAAATAATGTTTTTTTGTGAACCCCCTTGTCCTAAACGAGGAGGGAACCACAACTCCTGTTCTCGATTATTCTGTTAGAATAAAAGAGGGCAATTGTTGGGAGTTGTGGATGTATTAATATTGTGGGTCAGTAACTTGCCACTCTGTCGTGTGGCCTACGTGACTAGTTAGCTTCACTCTTATCTGTTAGCCCTGGGAGGCCTCTGAGATGCATTCGCTGGTGTTGTCCTGGAGTTTCGTTGTCGTCGAAGGTGGGAATGGGAGGTCAACGTCTCCCTGTCTGCTTTGCATGCTTTACATGTACATGCTCCTCTGTTTTGTCTATCCCAGAAGGTATATATGCTCTATGTATCTGAATAAACTTGGAATCATTCCGGGTGATGCTGCCTTGTGTCACACTGATTCCCGAGCTCGCTGCTTTGCTACAGACAATCCAGAACCTGAACCTGAACCAGAACCCGAACTCCAGCCACAGTAGATGACCACTAGAAACTGCGCATAACAGTCTGCAAAACGGAAATGTATGCAAAATAGTCTGAGGCTTAAAAGATGAAAAAACTTCCTGCGGTCACACATATGCACACAGACACATTATTTGCCGGCAGCACTTTTTCTACAATAAAAATATATACAGTATGTATTAATATATATGAATGAACTAGAATTAGAAATGTTTAGAAATGTTTCTTTATTTTAATAAAGGTCGGTCGGTCAGAACAGAACAGAACAAAACAGGACAGAACAATACAAATCAAAGCAAAACAGAACAGAGCAGAACAAAACAGGACAGAACAATACAAAGCAAAACAGAACAGAGCAGAACAAAACAGGACAGAACAATACAAAGCAAAGCAAAACAGAACAGAGCAGAACATAACAGGACAGAACAATACAAAGCAAAGCAAACAGAACAGAGCAGAACAAAACAGGACAGAACAATACAAAGCAAAGCAAACAGAACAGAGCAGAACATAACAGGACAGAACAATACAAAGCAAAACAGAACAAGAGCAGAACAAACAGGACCAGACAATACAAAAAAATCTAAGCAAAACAGAACAGAGCAGAACAAACAGGAAAGAATTATACAAGCAGCTAAACAGAACAAAACAGACAGAACAATACAAAGCCAATCAAAACAGAACAGAACAGAACAACAAAACAGGAAAGAACAATACAAAAGCAAAGCAAAAACAGGACAAAAACAATACAAAGCAAAGCAAAACAGAACAAAACAGGACAGAACAATACAAACAAACAGAACACAACAGAACACAACAGGACAGAACAATACAAAGCAAGCAAACAGAACAGAACAGAACACAACAGGACAGAACAATACAAAGCAAAGCAAAACAGAACAGAACAGAACACAACAGGACAGAACAATACAAAGCAAAGCAAAACAGAACAGAACAGAACAGGACAGAACAATACAAAGCAAAGCAAAACAGAACAGAGCAGAACAAAACAGGACAGAACAATACAAAGCAAAGCAAAACAGAGCAGAACAAAACAGGACAGAACAATACAAAGCAAAGCAAAAAGAACAGAACAAAATAGGACAGAACAATACAAAGCAAAGCAAAACAGAACATAGCAGAACAAAACAGGACAGAACAATACAAAGCAAAACAGAACAAAACAGGACAGAACAATACAAAGCAAAGCAAAACAGAACAGAACAGAACAGGACAGAACAATACAAAAAAGCAAAGCCAAACAGAGCAGAACAAAACAGGACAGAACAATACAAAGCAAAGCAAAACAGAACAGAACAGAACACAACAGGACAGAACAATACAAAGCAAAGCAAAACAGAACACAGCAGAACACAACAGGACAGAACAATACAAAGCAAAGCAAAACAGAACAGAACAGAACACAACAGGACAGAACAATACAAAGCAAAGCAAAACAGAACAGAACAGAACACAACAGGACAGAACAATACAAAGCAAAGCAAAACAGAACAGAACAGAACACAACAGGACAGAACAATACAAAGCAAAGCAAAACAGAACAAAACAGGACAGAACAATACAAAGCAAAGCAAAACAGAACAGAACACAACACAACAGAACAGAACAGAACACAACAGGACAGAACAATACAAAGCAAAGCAAAACAGAACAGAACAGAACACAACAGGACAGAACAATACAAAGCAAAGCAAAACAGAACAGAACAGAACACAACAGGACAGAACAGAACACAACACAACAGGACAGAACAATACAAAGCAAAGCAAAACAAAACAGAACAAACACAGGACAGAACAATACAAAGCAAAGCAAACAGAAACAGAACAACAGGACAGAACAATACAAAGCAAAAGCAAACAGACAGAGCAGACAAAAACAGGACAGAAAATAAAGCAAAAACAAACAGAACAGAAGCAGAAACAAAACAGGACAGATCAATACAGCAAGGCAAAGACAGAAACAGAGAACAGAACAAAACAGGACAGAACAATACAAAAGCAAAGCAAAACAGAATCAGAACAGAAAAAACAAGGAAAAAAACAATACAAAAGCAAAGCAAAGCAATACAGTAGCAACAGAACAAACACAGCGACAGAAGTTATATTATCAAATCAAAAGCAGACAACAGGACATAACAAAAGCAAGCATAAAAACAAAACAGAGCAGTAACAGAAACAGACAGAACATAAAAGCAATAGCAAAAAGAACAGGAACAGAACAGCGACAGAACAAATCCAAATAAAAGCAAAACAGAACAGAGCAAGAACAAAACAGGACCAGAACAATACAAAGCAAAGCAAAAACAAAACAGCAGACCACAGAAACAATACAAGCCAAAGCAAAAGCAAAACAGAAGCAGAACAAAATACAGGCAAAGAACAACCAAATCAAACAAAGCAAAACACAGCAGAACAAAACAAGGACAGAACAATACAAAGCAAAACAAACAAGAAACAGCAGAACAAAACAGGACAGAAACAATACAAAGCAAAGCAAAACAGAAAAGAACAAAACAGGACAGAACAATACAAAGCACGAACAAAAACAGGAACAGAACAATACAAAGCAAGCAACAACAGAACAAAACAGGACAGAAACAATACATAAGCAAAGCAAAACAGAACAGAACAGAACAAACAGGACAGAACAATACAAGCCAAAACAGAACAAAACAGGACGAACAATACAAAACAAAAGCAAAGAGGCAAAAACAGAAAACAGAACAAACAGAAGACAGAAACAATACAAAGCAAAAGCAAAACAGAAGACAGACAGAAACAAAACAGAAGACAAAGGACAAATACAAAGCAAAAACAGAACACAGACAGGACAGAACAATACAAATCAAAGCAAAAACAGAAGAGAACAGAAACAGACAGAACAATACAAGCAAAGCAAAAAACAGAACAGAAAGCAGAACAGAAACAGGACAGAACAATCACAAAAAGCAAAACAGAACAGAGCAGAAACAAAACAGGAAGAACAATACAAAAGCAAAGGCAAAAGAACAGAAACAAGGACACAGAACATACAAAGCAAAGCAAAAACAGAACAGAAAAAACAGGACAGAAACAATACAAAGCAAAACAAAGCAGAAACAGAGCAGAACAAAACAGGACAGAACAATACAAGCAAAGCAAAAGCAGAAACAGAAAAAAACAGGAACAGAACAATACAAAGCAAACAAACAAACAGAACAGAACAAAACAGGAAAAACAATACAAAGCAAAGCAAAACAGAAGAAACAGAACAAGGACAGAACAATACAAAGCAAAGCAAAACAAGAACAGAACAGAACAGAACAGGACAGAACAATAAAAAAAGCAAAAACAGAACAGAGCAGAACAAACAGGACAGACAAATACAAGAAGCAAAGCAAAATGAAGAACAAAACAGGACGAACAATACAAGCAAAGCAAAAACAGAAACAGAACAAAACAGGACAGAACAATACAAAGCAAAAGAAAACAGAACAGAGCAGAACAGAAACAGGCAGAACAATACAAAGCAAACAAAGCAAACAGAGAAGAAACAAAACAGAACAAACAATCAAAAAAAGCAAAGCAAAACAGAACAGAGCAGAACAAACAACAGGACAGAACAATACAAAAGCAAAGCAAAAACAGAACAGAACAGAACAAAACAGGACAGACAATACAAAGCAAAGCAAGCAAAAGAACAGAACAAAACAGGACAGAACAATAACAAAGCAAAACAAGAAAAAAACAGGACAGAAATACAAAGCAAAGCAAAACAGAAGAGAACAGAAACAGGACAGAAACAATTACAAAGCAAAGCAACAGAACAGAAACAGAACAGGACAGAAACAATCCAAAAAAGCAAAAGAAACAGACAGACAACAGACAGAACATACAAAGCAAAGCAAAATAGAAACAAAAGAAACAGGACAGCGAACAATACAAAGCAAAGCAAAACAGAAAGACAAGAACAAAACAGGACAGAACAATACAAAGAACAAAGCAGAACAGAGCAGAACAAAAACAGGACAGAACAATACAAAAGCAAAACAGACAGAAAACAGAACAGAACAAAACAGAGAAACAGAACAATACAAAGCAAAGAAACAGGACAGAACAATACAAAGCAAAGCAATAACAGAACAAACAGGACAGAACAATACAAAGCAAAGCAAAGAACAGAACAGAACAAAACAGGAACAGAACAATACAAAGCAAACAGAACAGAAACAAAGGACAGAACAATAACAAAGAGACAAAGCAAAACAGAACAAAACAGGACAGAACAATAAAGCAAAGCGAACAGAACAGACAAAACAATACAAAGCAAAAGCAAACAGAAGAAGAACAGACACAGACAGAACAATACAAAGCAAAGCAAAACAGAAGCAGAACAGAAAGAACAGGACAGAACAATCAGAACAAAGCAAAAACAGAAACAGAGCAGAACAAACAGGACAGAACAATACAAAGCAAAGAAAAAGAACAAAACAGGACGAACAATACCAAAGCAAAGCAAAACAGAACAGAACACAACAGGACAGAACAATACAAAGCAAAAGCAAACAGAACAAGACAGAACAAAACAGGACAGAAACAATACAAGCAAGCAAAACAGAACAGAACAGAACACAACAGGAAAGACAATACAACAAAGCAAAAGCCAAAACAGAACAAACAAAACAGGACAGAACAATACAAAGCAAAGCAAAACAGAAAGAACAGAACAGGACAGAACAATACAAAGCAAAGCAAAAAAGAACAACAGAACAGAACAGGAAG
>PIJE02001273.1:67846-139999 GCA_002895965.2 Coryphaenoides rupestris | reverse complement strand
CATCGGTGGATGAAAAGGTGAATGTGAGGCAACTGTAATCGTGCTGGGAATACATCGCTCTTCCAAGTCCCAACTCTTCACGGTTCTGGCTCCCCAGTGGTGGAATGAGCTCCCGGCTACGAGTCGCCCGCTTCCGCAAGAGACTCAAGACCCACCTGTTCAGAGTTCACCTGGACTCTACATAACCCCCCTCCTTAACAAGAGACTCAAGACCCACCTGTTCAGAGTTCACCTGGACTCTACATAACCCCCCTCCTTAACAAGAGACTCAAGACCCACCTGTTCAGAGTTCACCTGGACTCTACATAACCCCCCTCCTTAACAAGAGACTCAAGACCCACCTGTTCAGAGTTCACCTGGACTCTACATAACCCCCCTCCTTAACAAGAGACTCAAGACCCACCTGTTCAGAGTTCACCTGGACTCTACATAACCCCCCTCCTTAACAAGAGACTCAAGACCCACCTGTTCAGAGTTCACCTGGACTCTACATAACCCCCCTCCTTAACAAGAGACTCAAGACCCACCTGTTCAGAGTTCACCTGGACTCTACATAACCCCCTCCTTAACAAGAGACTCAAGACCCACCTGTTCAGAGTTCACCTGGACTCTACATAACCCCCCTCCTTAACAAGAGACTCAAGACCCACCTGTTCAGAGTTCACCTGGACTCTACATAACCCCCCTCCCTTAACAAGAGACTCAAGACCCACCTGTTCAGAGTTCACCTGGACTGCATCCTTTTCTGATAATCCCAGCACTAACCTGCGTGTTTGTACGTCTTGGCATTTACTAATAGCACTTAGCATTGCTTGGCATGTTGTATGTTCTTAGATGTTGGTAACGTGCTTAGAATTGCACAGCTACTTATGCTCGTTCTATTCGTCTCGCAAATATGAATATTCGAAAACTGCTCTATTCCTATCTTTATGTACCACAGTGATATATTGCTGTCTCCTTCAACAAATGTACTCTTTGTAAGTCGCTTTGGATAAAAGCGTCTGCCAAATGCCCTAAATGTAAATGTAAATGTATATAACACCATTATAAATGAAGTACAGTGGGGCAGAGATGCCCTATCTACACAGATGTAACAAAACATGTTTGTTTTGTACAGACCCTAACAATATGTCACATCATGATAGAATAGAATAGAATAGAACTTTATTTATCCCGAAGGAAATTCTCGTGCCAGGTTACATAGCGATACGGTACAATAAAACAACATGGAAAACAACAGAATGATAAAATAGTCTCGTAGTCTTGGTCCTGAGCAGCCTTATGTGCTTCCTCCTCCCGTGTGAGATGCATGTCAGTTCCTTCTCTACAGTCCTTCTCCATGTTGTCCTGGGCCTCCCTTGATTCCTTCTACCTGTTGTAGTCCAGCACCTTCAGGATGTACGGGGCGTTCATTTTAATGGCGTTCTGAACCTGAGCCTACGCTTCTTAATTTCTGGGACGTCGACGCTGTGGTATCCTGTCTTTACGTATCGGTCTTTGTTGGATATTCTCACGGCCAGAAGATCCGCAGATCCTCCTCAGGCAGCCATTATGGAACGCTTCAACTTTTGCCATGTACTTCTTTAACACTCTCCAGCGTTCAGAACCATACAGTAAAACTGTTCACATTGCTGTTAAAGCTTGATTTTGGTCTTTCGACTAGAGAGTGGTCTCTTGACTTCCAGGTGGATTTAAGTCTGCTGAATGAGCCTCTTGCTTTTCCAAGGCTAGCCTTGATGTCCTTCTGAGGCCCATCTCTGCTAATGCTGCTTCCTAAAGAGGTGAAATCGTCCACAACGTTGAGGTCTTCGCCATTTTCAAGGGACAGGGGAACGCGTGGTGTTGAGTTGATGTGCATCACCTTTGTTTCAAGTTTCAAGTTTCAAGTATTGTATTGTCACTTCACAATTTACACGTGAGTATAAGCAGTGAGTGAAAAACTTTTTGTGCAACATCCACTTTGCTCACCCGCTCCGCCTCTCACACCTGCAAAGTCATCGAGTCGCCCCGCCTCCCAGCATAAGAACCCCGGCTTTTATGTCCAGGTCCTGTCCTGTCCGGTCCCCCCCCGAGCCTGCTGACCCGCTACCTCCTGCCTGTCCTGCCTGCCCGTCTGTCCTCCTGGTCCCCGTCTGTCCTCCTGGTCCCCGTCTGTCCTCCTGGTCCCCGTCTGTCCTCCTGGTCCCCATCTGTCCTCCTGGTCCCCGTCTGTCCTCCTGGTCCCCGTCTGTCCTCCTGGTCCCCGTCTGTCCTCCTGGTCCCCGTCTGTCCTCCTGGTCCCCGTCTGTCCTCCTGGTCCCCAGTCTGTCCTCCTGGTCCCCGTCTGTCCTCCTGGTCCCCGTCTGTCCTCCTGATCCCTGTTCTGTCCTCCTGGTCCCTCTCTGTCCTCCTGGTCCCCCATCTGTCCTGTCTGTCTGTCCTCCTGGTCCCCGTCTGTCCTCCTGGCCCCTGTTATGTTCTCCTGGTCCCTGTTCTGTCCTCCTGGTCCCTGTCTGTCCTCCTGGTCCCCCATCTGTCCGTCTGTCTGTCCTCCTAGTCCGTCTGTCCTCCTGGTCCCCGCCTGTCGTCCAGTTCCCCCTGTCCTCCTCGCGCCAATCCTCCTCTCCTGCATCCAGCCTCGTTTACCATCCTGTCGCGCTTGTCCATAGGATCTGTGTCTGGTAAAAGCGGTTTCATCTCCCCCATGTCTCGTGTCTCCGTGTCTCTGTGTCTCTGTACTCGGGTCCTGTAAACATAAACAACGAATGAGACTCAATATAACTTAGTTCGACCTTGTCGGTGCTTTAACGGAGCTGTGAAAAAAAAAACCCACAACATAACATAATTTAATTGGAATTGGAATTTGATAGAAAGCAGAGAAACGCCTTGCCTTAAAATCATCCGCGTGCGCATCTGTCATTGTTTGTCAGGATCTAAATTATTACACTGGCTAACCAAATGAGCTCTTTCATTCAAGTTCAATGGACACCTGGCAAATTAGTTTGCGAAATCAATACTGTAGTTGTAAAACACTCTCCCGATTGCAAAATAATTATTCTTATCATTATTTTATAATCTTCTGGTTATTTGTCAAGTTTTTCAGCTTGTTTTAGACCGAGCGGATTCGTAGGCCTCTATATTTATGGGTTAATCATCAGCCATTTCAATTAGACCCTCCGTTCACGGCTCTAATCGACCAAATGAGAACGACCAGCCTCTGGATCACGCTGCAGTTTACGTCATCGAAGCATAAACATTGCAATGCACGCAATGCATATATTATCTCTCTCTCTCACACACACACATCACACACACACACACACACTCATACAGTCACGAGCACGCAGACACACACACAACACACACACACACACTCAGACAGTCACGTGCACTCCCTGGCGCAGCCTGCGGTGATGAGTGAATGCGGTCAGAGCCCAGCAGTGTTCCCGCGCTGCCGTTGCGCGCGATGATGGACTGGCACGCCGCACGGAACATGGAAGTGGCCGTGATAGATTAGAATGTGGATCTCTGCGGCGCGCCCCGCCCTCCCCCCCCTCCCCCCCCCCCCTCCTCCCCCTCCCAACACCCACCCACCCAAACCCGCCCACCCCCACCCCCATTCCTCCTATAGGAAGTTGGGTTGATTAATTTGTCGTCGTTTAATTAAGGGCGGGGATTTATTGATGAGCTGTTTATGGAAAGCCGAAGGTCACTTTCCCGTTCAAACGTGGCAAACGCATGCATGGCCTCACCTCCTCAAACATCATCCGTTTAACATTGAGAAGGCAGGGGCCTAACATGCGCACACACACGTGCACACACACACACACACTCAAATGCATGCACACACACACACACACACACACACACACAACTAACGCCTCTTCTTTCTCTTTTGACACGTATCCAAACAAACTACCGTCTGTATTACTCATCCATCATCAATGTGCAGAGGAAAATTGCTCAATGTCACACTATGCTCAGTCCTGTGGTAACCCACGCCTGCCAGTGTCAGCTCACACTCCAATATTATGCAAACATCTCCTTCGGCTTTTGGGGGCTGTGTGTGTGTACCACTGCTGCTGGTTGGTGTGGCAATCAACAGCTATTTTGTAACCTAGACGATAGGTAGGGACGAAGGTTTCTATTTATATGAAACACATGTATTCAAGACTCTGGTACTGACTTTCATGGGCTGTCAACGGAACCGCCCCTACCTACCTCCAAACGTTAGTCCGACCCTACGCCCCAGCCCGAGCACTCCGCTCGGCAACTTCTGCCAAACGACTGGTACCGCCTTCACTAAAAACAGCCAAACATCGCTCTTCCAAGTCCCAACTCTTCACGGTTCTGGCTCCTCAGTGGTGGAATGAGCTCCCGGCTCACGTCAGGACGGCCGAGTCCGCTCGCCAGCTTCCGCAAGAGACTCAAGACCCCCCTGTTCAGAGTTCACCTGGACTCTACATAACCCCCCTCCTTAACAAGAGACTCAAGACCACCTGTTCACGAGTTCACCCTGGACTCTAACATAACCCCCCTCCTTCAACAAGAGACTCAGACCCACCTGTTCCAGAGTTCACCTGGACTCTACATAACCCCCCATCCCTTAACAAAGTAAGACTCAAAGAACCCACCTGTTCAGAGTTCACCTGGACTCTACATAACCCCCCCTCCTTAACAAGAGACTCAAGAGCCCACCTGTTCAGAGTTCACCTGGACTCTACATAACCCCCCTCCCTTAACAAGAGACTCAAGACCCACCTGTTCAGAGTTCACCTGGACTCTACATAACCCCCTCCTTAACAAGAGACTCAAGACCCACCTGTTCAGAGTCACCTGGACTCTACATAACCCCCCTCCTTAACAAGAGAACTCAAGACCCACCTGTTCAGAGTTCACCTGGACTCTACTACCCCCCTCCTTAACAAGAGACTCAAGACCCACCTGTTCAGAGTTCACCTGGACTCTACATAACCCCCCTCCTTAACAAGAGACTCAAGACCCACCTGTTCAGAGTTCACCTGGACTCTACATAACCCCCCTCCTTAACAAGAGACTCAAGACCCACCTGTTCAGAGTTCACCTGGACTCTACATACCCCCCCCTAGCACTAACCTGCGTGTTTATATGTCTTAACATTTATTAATGGCACTTAGCATTGTTGTTCGTTCTCAGATGTTGTAGCATGCTTAGAATCGCACGCCTGCCCAGCTACTTATGCAGGCAACTTGGCAATTATGAAACTCGTTCTAATCGTCTCGTAAATAGGAATGCTCGAAAACAGCTCTATTCTTATCTTCAGGTACCACAGTGATATATTGCTGCCTCTCCTTCAACAAATGTACTCTTTGTAAGTCGCTTTGGATAAAAGCGTCTGCCAAATGCCCTAAATGTAAAATGTAAATGTACGTGGGAATATATGGATGATGAGGATGAGGATGAGGATGTGCTTCACGCAACATATGCTATACATTGTCCAAAAAAAAAATAAAAGCTAAAAAGTTAACATAGATCGACAACTGCGGACGTGAAGACAACACGTTCTAACTTGACGTGGGGGGAAAAACAACGACGTCTCCATGCCGACGACACCACGTGCATTTTAAAGAGCAAGGATCTGAAACACGTCATGTTCCCCTGAAAGTACTAATTCACCGCCACGTCCGCCCCACGTCCGAGCGGTGGGGGGGGGTTAATGAGCCGGTCTATTCCCGTCACCCCGGACTCCTCTCCTCCCCTCCTCTGATCCCGTTGTCCATCAAAGAGACATTTTGGGCTTAATGCAGCTGGACCTCGGCTAATGACAGCAAATAGCCCTGCCGGCTACACGGCGGCAGCTGAGAACAATGGCTCACGGTGACATCATCATGCAGGGTTGGGGTTGGGGGTTCGAGGGTGGGGGGTTGGGGGGGGGGTGTTAGTGGGGCGGGGTTCTATTTCAGGTTTCTTCCTTTTATAGTGTGCCCCTGGACTGGGGGAGCCCTATTAGACCCTTATGCCCCCCCCCCACCGGCCCACCCATCCCAAGGCTGGCCTGTTATAAAAGCTGCGGCAGCGGCCGTACCGTCTCCGTGCTTCGGAATCACCTCTCCACTTTCATCCTCCTTCTCCTCCTCCTCCTCTTCCTCCTCAAGCCGTTGACTTCCACTCCTCCTCCTTCACCGGCAGCTAGATCTCGCCTCATCCCCGGCAGAACAACAAAAACCCAAACCGAACCGATCTGAGCATCATGGCGCCCAAGAAAATCGAACCCAAGAAAGTGGAGCTCAAGAAACCAGAGCCCAAGAAGGAGGCGACGCCGGCGGTCAAGCCCGCTCCGGCCCCGCCCCCTGCCCCGGAGCCCGAGGTGCCGAAGGAGCCCGACTTCGACCCCAAGAACATCACCCTGGAGTACAGCGGCGACCAGATCGAGGAGTTCAAGGAGGCCTTCACCCTGTTCGACCGCACGCCCACAGGGGAGATGAAGATCACGTACGCCCAGTGCGGCGACGTGATGCGCGCCCTGGGCCAGAACCCCACCAACGCCGACGTGCTGAAGGTGCTCGGCAAGCCGCGGCCGGAGGAGATGAGCACCAAGCTGGTGGACTTCGAGACCTTCCTGCCCATGCTGCAGCACATCTCGCGCGCCAAGGACCAGGGCAGCTTCGAGGACTTCGTGGAGGGCCTGCGGGTGTTCGACAAGGAGGGCAACGGCACCATCATGGGGGCGGAGCTGCGGCACGTGCTCGCCACGCTGGGCGAGCGCATGACGGAGGACGAGGTGGACCGGCTGATGGCGGGGCAGGAGGACGCCAACGGCTGCATCAACTACGCCTCCTTCGTCAAGCACATTCTCTCCGGGTGAAGTTTGCGGTAACTCCTACAAGACTATCATCATTTAAAAAGAATACAAAAAAAAAGCTCCTCAGTTCCGGATCCTTGCTTCGCCTTTTGGGGGTTTTTTTCCCGCTCTTGAGGAAGACGAGCGTTTTCAACCGTGAGCCGACATTTTTTTCCCGCTCAAAAAAGGCGACCCCGAATGACTTATTGTCCCTCCACAAAGAGAAATGCTGAAAAAAAATGTTCGAAAACAACGAAAATGAATAAACGGCGTGTAATTACCGACTGCCTCGTAGAATGTTATTTCGTGAGCCGAGTTTAAGGGCAAACCACTCACACAAAGACCGCCGCTAATGATCCAGCTGCAATACAACACGGGCTGTTTCTCCGTCTGGTATGTTAGCTCCTCCACGGGGTTGTGTTGGTTTGTTTCTCTGAGTGGAAATAGCATTCCTCAGGCAATGGTTTTAATACCCCAAAAAAAATGTCATGCATTCATTTGAGGCAATGGACACATACCGATCTAAACCAGTTTGAATCAAATATTTCCACAGCCAATACATGTGTCGCGTTGTTGAGTCAACTTGAGCCGTGACATAGTGTAGAACAGAGGACTTTTTTTTAGCGTATCTTCCTAATAAATAATATATATACAACCACTTTCTATTCTCAACCCATATCTTGCATGAGATTGTGTTGAATTGAAATCTGGGCGTTAACATTTCATGATTACGTTTGAATTGAATATTTTTGGCTGATCTTTCTCAATGTACAATCAATTATACGTACAACCCCGAATTGTTTTCCCTTTTTCTCTCAAACCGTATCTTGCATGCGATTGCATTCAATGGAAAATGTGGAATGAAAAAGTGTATTATTACATTTGAATGGGTTGAGTGCATCTTCACATCATTATATTCTTCTACAAACTTCCCACCGGCATATTTAAGCACCGTAGTCCTTTTGCATATTCATCAGTCAGTTTGACAATTGTAGTGTTTGGCTGTGTGTGTGAGTGTGAGTGTGAGTGCGTGTGCGTGTGCGTGTGTGTGTGTGTGTGTGTGTGTGTGCTTGATTGGGTGTGAGCTAGCAGGCATAGACGAATTGGAGAGAGAGAGAGAGAGAATTCTATCAATCATTTATAAACTTTGCTTTTATGAATTTTTGGCAGCTATACAGAACAATACATGAAACTAAACTCCATCACAGTTTCCTATGCACACATTTTATCAACCAACTCGTGAATGTTGCCATAGTTAGGCCAACATTTCGGAGATGCTCAGCGTCAGGTCATTCCTTCCCAAAGTGCGGAGAGAATCGTTCAAATGTAGAAGTCTTTATTTACATCCGACACACTGGACCGAACACTTCTGACTGATTGGGTCTCCCCGGCTGCCACAAACCAATCTCGGAAAAGTAAGTAACAGCGGCAGGCAGAGGAAAATATTGCGCCGGGATACAGTCGTCAAAGTCAAGTCAGGTCAACGTGTTTTATTGTCACATGTACATCACAACACACGGCCATTCTGAACACTGAAACTCCTGTGACAAAAAATATATACTGTATATATTGGAATATTTATATATATATACATCAATAATAAGATAATACAATAGCAGAATATACATAATAATGATACAAAATATATCTAAAATATAAAATGTCATGTTATGTTGACTCCAGAAGTATTGATTGAATATTGAGTATTATAAATGTATAAGTAAGAACAAGTAAGTAAAACAACATACGGAATAAAGATAACACAATATATATATCATTGAATGTTGAGTATTATAAATGCACAAGTAAGTAAGGGCAGATGCACAAGTGAGGGCAGTAGTAGCAGAAATATGGCGTATGGCAGAAATATGCATAATATGACCCAAGGAATCAGAAGAACATGTATCCAGAGTAGGGGTGGGTCAGCCGTGACATCTCATTTCGCGAGTAAAATCTTTAAGAATGTCCATGTAATAGGTTACGTAAAGTGTCCCTGATAGTCATTCTATATCACTGTATTATAGCTATATTCCAATTAAATCTCAGTGTACTGTGTAGTATTTTCCCATCGGCTGAAGAACATGCTAAAAAATATGAGGGCCTGTCCATGGAACGAGTACAAAACACGGAGGGCACTCATGTCTCCTCCGGAAAAAAAAACCCTGACCCTGGAAGCTCCGTGACTTATGAGCTTATGTGATTTTACATCATCAGAAGTCTCCATTTCTGAGACACCTCTGTCCTCCTGGCAAAACCCTCTATCTGAGAAAGCCACAGCCAGCGGGTGTGAGGTCATCACACTTTCATTCATCGTCTGGCCCAAAGTGCACGGCCGTCGTCGCTCGCTGTGCGTCGAGCAGCTGAAGCCCGGTCGTGTCGTCGGCCACGCCGGTCGGCAAAGTGCCCGCATTCAGGATGGGTTCCTGTGAATAAAGGAGAGCTTAAACAGAGTCCCTCTATGACGCTATGCAGGGAGACACATGGGCAGAGACCAGACACAACTTGAGCCTATCTACAGACACAGACGATTGACCGTAATTGCTCTGTTTGACTCCGAGAATAGACCAAGGGTAGCAGCGGCGGCGGTGATACGGTGCGCTCCAGCTCCCTGTCAGTAGCTTTTGTGGAGTTTTTCGTACATTGGCAACCAGTCCATGTTCTGTGTGTGAATTCTAGCGAAAGTTTTTCTTGTCTTGAAAAGGCAGGAAAGGAAGAAGCACCACGATGTGGGAAGAGAGTCTCGAAAGTGCTGCCAGTAAGACAAGCACTTTACAAGAGGCCCTCCAAAATATATTCCCGCCAATGATTCTCATTCCTACACTTATTCGTGGCGTACGATGGTTTAACCTAAACACCACAAGCAGATTAGTAGGCTTTTTTTTGTACATTTACCCACCACATACATACCCCATACACATACATTCTAGTGCGTTGCATATTTGCCAACAGCAAACAGAAAATCGGGCGAAAATCATGTTGTGTGAATTGGGCACAAGCCACGGGGGAAAAACATCATGGGTTGGAAGTAGAACTTGAGGACACAGCAATTGTCAATGGCAGCGTGTGTAGCCTCAGAGATGGCTAAGGTGGCGTCATCTAAGGATGACACCATCGCTGTCATCAGCAATGTCTCCCCATTGAGCTCACTCAAGTGTTTTAAACAAAGTGGTCTCTGTCTATGAATAGGGTCGTGAACAATACGCCAGCCATCAATGGAGTCTAAGACTAAGAGCATCAATTCCCCTTCCATACCCAGGGTGCTCCGCCAAGGTATACGCTAACATTGCAAATGCATGGCATGGCAAAATAATCTGACAAACCAAAAAAAAGAACACTTACTTGATGACTTCATTGATGGAATTGTTGCGAAGATGTCGAAGGGACATTGCACTAATTATTCCAGTTAGGATCACTTTAGAGAAAAATGGTTGCAGAATTGCTGCCAATATGTCACCTGGACTATCGTTCTACTATCTGGTCATCTGCTTAGAAAGAGAATATTTTGGTTATATACAAAACAGCTAGCAGCTACCTTGACATAAAAGAATAAGGTTAATATGCGCCACACATATTCTTCCCTTTCATGGTCAAAGAATGACAAAAAAAAAAGGGGACCTGTTCAGGATGGCTAATTAATCACGCCTTATGACAATATTGCTTGGATATTGGTTCCACCCACACCTTAATGATTTGGATGTGCTAAGAATATGGATTGGGAGTGCAGAGATAAAAAAAAAAAAGAAAGAAAGAAAGAAAGAAAGAAAGAAAGAAAATGTCAACAGATAATGTAGAGAAAGAGACTCTCTCAGTCATGTTAGTGAACCCGACGCTCCCAGATAAACATTAATCACTTTCCTGAGTTGAATATAGGGCAGGACCCAGTGTTCCACGGATCAAAGGAATAATGGAGATACACACACTTCCATTTGAGACCTAAATTCTCTCCCGGGGCCCTGTGATGTGTGTGTGTCGTGGTTGTGTGTTGTGTGTGTGTGTGTGTCGTGGTGTGTGTGGTGTGTGTGTGTGTGTGGTGTGTGTGTGTGGTGTGCGTGTGTGTGTTGTGGTTACACTGAAATCCAGTGGATTATACATGTGACGGGTTATTGGTCGTTCTTTATCCCCCGCAGGTGCAAAGGTGCTCCGTGATGATGATGATGACGATGACGATGACGGGGGGCAAAAATGTGATTACAACGATATTTGGGGGATTCTACGCCGGTACGACGCGCTTCTCTGTTCAGTTACGAGTGTGTTGAGCGCAATTTAGTCGCCGCCACGCTGTTGCAAGAGGCACCGCGGAATGATTAACAAAATAACCATCACTCCTTCTCGAGGGTGTTCGTATTTATTAGGTCTGCGCCCATTAAACTTGCATTAAAGGTTTTTTTTTTAATGTTTTTGTGTTTCTTCAGGCAACTTATTGTGTGACGACGCATGAAGCGCGAGGTTATTGGGCCCCGTATGGAACACAAATCTCATAATGTCAGTGTCATCCGGTGTCATCTCAATCATACGTCGCTCCTTAATGTTCTCGCGTGTGTGTGTGTGTGTGTCTGTGGGAAAGACGCTTGCCTGTCTCAGTGGACGTTTTCCCCCGGTTTTACGCTACGGCATCACATTAACATTTCCCGACGTCGGACGAGACAGCGATCAGCGCGACGCGTAATTAACTTTCATCCGCAAATCTTCGGTATGAGTTGCGGGGAAATGTGTCGCCGTCGGAGTGGTAGATATCGCATTCAGCAACGAAGAAAGGCAGTGTCACGTAAAGGGATCGCATCCGTCTTTATCCGAAACCCCATTCATACACACGTTCAATCACCCGTTCATACACCGACGGCGGTGTCAACCATGCAAGGTAACAACCAACACGTCAGGAGCAGTTAGGGTTAGGTGGCGTCTTGCTCAGGGACACCTCGACACTTAGCTAGGAGGAGCCAGGGGATCAAACCAGCGACCTTCTGGTTGTCCAGACCACAGCTCTACCTCCTGAACCACTGCCACCCCTTTGCGTGATTCCCAGCTGAAAGTACTGGGTTGGTCACCAAATGTTCGACTGCCTAAATGACCAAGGTAGTACAATTACGGAAATATATTTACGATTTAAAAGTGTATTTTTTTTTTTTTTTTTCAGCAATTTTCCTTCTATTTTTCCCAGCATCGGATGCATTTTTAAAATAAGCATCCCTGAGAAACTAAATATGTACTTTCTAGTTATAAGTATTTTAGTGGAGGCCTATGGTTACTGCTTCTGATATCCGGTGGAGAAAGACTCCTGACTGATTCCAACCAAAAGCCTGAAGCCCATCCAATCACAAAGATACATTTTTAATGGATCGATTTGGGCAAATTTCGGTCCGGTTTTGTATTTTTTTCTGGGCCCACCCACGTGCTACGTATGGCTAAGTTAGCAGGTTTGTGTTTGTATAGCACTTTCTGTCGTATACGCTTGAACACAGCGGGGGAACCCCAGGATCATTACTTAACGTTATGATATACAAACGAGGAGACAGAAGAGTTTTATTATACCGATCGCTACACCCGAGGCCACTACTTCACCTCCTAGATCACAAACAGACACGTTACCAAAGACTTGACTTAATAACACCCTGTTTTAATCTTGCTTCAAAGGACACCATTAGGTTTTAAGTTTTTTACCAAACTGTGCAATCGACTTGAAGCGGAAATAAAAAGTCAAAACAGCGCTCTGCTCTATTAATGAATATGTATTAAGCTTATTACAGTTTTCTGTGCTCATCTTGGCAAGTGCTAGTTAGTACAATGACGATATTAGAGCATCGAAATGCTGTCATGGGGTTTCTTTTGAAGCAGCACGGACTGTAATTTAAGCGTGCCGCTGATTTGAACAACGTTCAATTGCCCGACACTAATTTACCACATTGACCTGGCCATTGGCACCTGGGAACTTCCATCCGTCCTTGATGGTCAAAACTTCGATGCGGAGGACATTGTCTGTCGTAGCCGACGACAATAAATGATCCCAAAGATAGTTATAAGGTTGTGCGTCAAGTAACAATGAATTATCATAGGCCTACATCACTTGGCGATTACTGATCGCGTTGGCGTAATCTATTCTATGAACAAATAGAATGGATGATTTTATGCTCAATTCTAACTTTTTTTGGCAATAGCTTTTGGATGGTATACTCTGAAATGTGTAATTTGGGAACAAATGTAACAAATAAGAAACGAGAGCAGTGAATACATTCCAGAGTCAAACACAGTTGAGGCTAGTCTATCAGGGGGAGGAGTCTTATGAAGGTTACCACCATTGCTGGCGTAGAAGTACTCCCAGACTCCCAGGCTGGCGTTGTAGTACTCCCAGTCTCCCAGAGGAAGGGGGAGAAGGCAGAACAACAACAACAACAACAACAACGGAGAACTAGTTTTTCAGGAGGTATAACTTTATTTAGCATCATTTGGGGACACTATCTGTTCATACCCAAGTTATCCAGACTGTGGTGAATAAGAACTAGGGACTATCTGGGGGGATGATGATGATATGTTACTCAATGGTGACAGAAAAAGTTTTCATTATCACACAAAAACCCTTAAGACGAAGCAAATGTAGCGTTAACAAGACATTCTATGACATTATCATCCATGAGTAGCCATATAATATTAACATATATATATATACGGTATATTCACATATATGTATGTATTGTGGTGTATATATATATATAGATATGTATTACATTAAACATTTAGGGCATTTGGCAGATGCTTTTATCCAAAGCGACTTACAAAGAGTCCAATTTGTTGAAGGAATTTTAACATATAATATATATATATATATATATATACACAGTATATGCGTGTTTAATAAACAAACAATAAGATTTTAAGGAGTACAACAAAATGCATATAAATCTGTAATGCCAAATACAATAAAAACCAATAAAACAGAACAGTTAGATGGCATTATCTTCGTGAACCATTAAAACTACTTCTCCAGACACACACACACACACACACAACACCACACACACACACACACACACACACACACACACACACACCACCACACACACACACACACACACACACACGCGCGCACACACACACACCACACACACACACAAACTGGGGTAATGTTTCTGTTCTCTGCACTCGGGCTAAGTAAGACTCGGCGCAATTACCGGAGTCCAATGATGACGCCAGCGCAGAGCGAGAGGCAGATAAAATGTGGGGTCTGACTGCCGTCGCGAAACCACCGCCCTCCACGTGGTCGGCGCTCTCATCGGCAGACTGATGACTCGGCGAAGCGCGATTAATGCGACTGTCTTGTAACGTGGGCCGCGCTCAAGTCAGGAATCAGCAATGCAGCCCCCGGGTAGTTTTTGGTTTTGCTTTGTTTTTTTTCCGAGTGTTTCCAGTTTACGACTTAACGTGCTAATTTCAGACCCTGAACTGCTTGCCCCCATCATGCAGGCGAAATTTTATCGGGAGAAATTATATTGATTGATTGATGATGAAATGTGATACCCAGATGATAATCCTTTAGGGATTTAGTCCTTCAAAGGTTAGTTTGTGTTTATCCAGAGCTCACTTTCTGTATTATTTGGTGTTTTTCCACTTAATGTATCTCCCATGTATACATTTTTGACGACGAGATTTATAAAATTCTCCTTTATGTGAACACAAATTGAATATGTCTTTATCTCTTATCTCTGTCGCTAATAAAAGATATCAGTCCAATGTCTACCGAGCACCAAAAGGAATAATTTAACATCCAATTCCACTGGCAGAAATACATTTTCTTATAATGTATGTCCTATCGACACCCATTGCTTTCCCGAGCAGACTGCGGCTGACCACCGTGTAATTGGCATTCACACACACAAACAAGTGTGAAAGTCATTTCGGTTTGTTTCAGCACGCCGGCCATTGCTTCGCGACGAGAACGTTCCGGAAACACGCACTTGATTGAAAGAGAGTCTCGGCTCGGCTCCTGAGACTCACTGTTTAGCGCAGGTGTAAGTCCATCGCGTGGTTTTCAGCGGCGGAACACCGGCGAAAACCGCCGACACGGTTGCTCCTAGCAACGGGGCGCAGCTTGCATTGTGTGTTTCATGAATCGGGGGAAACGCTGCCGTTTTATTTTTTTTTACAAGGGGAAATTAAAGCAAAAGTGGTCGTGCAGCTTTTGGAGTGATTCATAACGATGCTGTTAAAGGGCTACGTTGTACGATTTGGTCAATCATGTCAAAGTTCATAGAAAAAATTGTATGCTGCCTCTAACTTCGCTCGATCACTTGAAGGAGAAAACACTTGACCGACGCCACAGCATAGATACGGCTGTTAACAGTAAGCTTTACACTATTTTCCATCGGGTGAGTGCTGGGGGGGGGGAAGGGCGGGAGGACTAACGCATGACACCTTTAAAATGTTGAATTCATACCTTTCCAGATGACAGCGCTATCAAGATATGCCTTTCCGCATAATTTTAAGTGCTCAACAATTCGAGGGGAGAAATCGTCAATCCGCAAAACCGATTGGTTGCCCGGAACCCTCAAAAAAAAAATCCTCCGTGCCTACATGAAAAGCGAGCTGTGGTACTTATTGAGGTGGGTGGAGATTGATCCGTCATCGATCGGTCCCATATTGATCACCTCAATCTGCTGTCCGGTCGTCTCAAGTAGACCTCGCCCAACCGACATCAAACACCTGGCTACGTCCCCGACGTCTTCAGCCTCTTCACATGTGGCATTCGAAAGATATTAAAACGACCGCCGCGGCAAATGATCTCTCAAATCACATTCCAGAGAAGGCGCCTTTGTGATCATTCCCTTTCACTTTCCATGTTGTCATGGAAACGCCAGCCGCTCCGACTCCAATGATACACACATGCTGCACGCCTCGGATATTGCAATAGCCAGCAGCGGGAGAGAGAGAGAGAGAGAGAGAGAGAGAGAGAGAGAGAGAGAGAGAGAGAGAGAGAGAGAGAGAGAGAGAGAGAGAGGGGCGGAAAGTTCATATAACCAGCTCCAACAAAGTTAGCACACTAAACATGTTAGCGGTGGCCAGCTGGAGTTGTGTGCCCCCAAACGGATGTCCAAGTTATTATTTTCTTTTTTTAATAAGAGACATCGGGGCAACAAATCGCATCACAAGAGGTCACTCGAGATGGGGTAGGCTCGGTGGGCAGATGTCCGCCATTGTAGCCAATACTCCCCACAGACTCGGCGGACGGCTATGTCCGGCCCCACAGTATGCCGGCCCCCCTTCAATCTGTGGTTCACACCCCTGTTCCACATTACAAGGAGGGGCCCCTGGGCGACGCGAGACCACATGTGCCAAGTGCCAGCGCTAAGACATTAAAGACACTGTAATTATGTTTTCTTCACTGTGTGTGTGTGTGTGTGTGTGTGTGTGTGTGTGTGTGTGTGTGTGTGTGTGTGTGTGTGTGTGTGTGTGTGTGTTGGGGAGGGGCGATGAGAGAGGGGGGCCTTGTCTATTTATACAAGCCTCTGCCCTCCTGTTGTCACCCCTCACCAACACGTCCTAATTGCTCGGCAACCGTGTCGAAGTATGGACGGCACCGCCGATGGCGACTGCTCTGGGGGGGCAGGGGTGCAGGGAGGCATGGGGGGGCGTGTCTCGGTGAAGGACCGTGTCCGGGTACCCCTGACTGTGACCAACATTCCACCACCAACAGGTCTATGGGGGGGGGGCGGCGTGGGGGATGGGTGTCTCTGACTGTACCCCCACATCCTCCCTCGTGTACGACGGGGAACCTCCGCCAACACTAAACGCTTCAACATGTCTCTATGGGGATGTTGTCTCTGATCATGGGTTCATATACTCTCAGGCCCCCAACACACACACACACACACACACACACACACACACACACCAGGACTTAGGTAGCATCCATCAACCTCCCCCCCCCCCCCACCCACCACCCTGGAGCACCATGGAGCACCAGGGTCTCTGATCGTGGGTCCATATACACTCAACCCCGCCCCCCAACCCCCACACACACCACACACACCACACACACCACAACACAACACCACCCCACACACACACACACACACACACACACACACACACACACACACACACACAGGACTTATGGGTATGCATCCATCAACCTCACCCCCCCCCCCACCCACCACCCTGGAGCACCATGGAGCACCAGCCCCAAACATGGACCGATCCGCTCTAGGCATCTGCATCCTTCCAGACTCATGGGAGGGGGGTCGTGGATAAGGTACTATGATTGAAATGCGACTCGTCTCCGATTGGCTATGGCGCATGGCAACCGTTCCCGGAACCACCTCTCTTTAGGGGAGAGGGTCGCTCTCCTGTGCAGAACACCGGCGAGCAACGGAGGCCCCCCGACAGGCGCAAGAGCAAACATCAACACCGGCAGGCGTGTTGCCCGGTAGATGCCGTTTAGAGGCTTCTCCTCACATCTCCCGCCGGTCGAGCCTCGGCCCCGGCGTTGGGAACTGAACGGGAATGGCGGTCAAAACGCAAACTAAAAAAAGAAACGGTGGCTCAGGGGTGAAGCAGCGCGGGGGGGGGGGGGGGCTTCCGATAGGCTCAGAGACCGAGGGCGGTGTTATGTATGGTCCGCTGTACGTCCTCCTCGCACTCACAATGAAGGAGACGGCAACAGCAGCAGCAGCACCGACGCGCGACGCGGCAATGTTTTTCCAAGCGTTTGTTATCCTCCCCTCGGCACAGGCCGCGGTTCCGAGCGGCGAGGGGAGATAAGCGCCGCCGCCGCCGCCGCCGCCGCCGCCGCCGCCGCCGCCTCGCTCTCTCTCTTCCGAGGGGGAAGGTAATCTTCAATTACGTCCGCTTCAGGCGTACGAGGGCGGCTGCTGGCTCTGCTCAGGGAAGAGTGGGTTCAACTCCCCAGATCGTTGAGTTCTTAAAAAAGGAAAGGGCAGTATTAAGCCTGGTAGACGTAGCTGTGTCTCATGGGGGGGGGGGGGGGGGGGGGGGGGAAGCAGACGAGCCATTGACAAGTCTGAAAATAACACAAAGTATTGATGTTATTTTTTGACATAGGTCACCACGTGACGAGACGCTATTCTGCTCTGAACCCATTGTCAACAACCTCATAAAGGAAAGAACGGCAAGCTTGAAATTATGCATTTAGAAGTGACAATGCAATGTTTCATCTGTGCCATTTATGGTATTATGATTTATGAAAGTGTTTAATAAGTAAATCCAAATGATAGTGTGTTTATGTCAATTCAGAAATCTGGAAATTATGACGCACATTCTGAAAAAATCTCATCTTTTTCTTATACTGCAGCAAAAGAAAGCTTGTGTAGATCATTTAAAATGACCCAGGATCTGTGACAATGCCGACAGGTTCTTTCAACATTTCCTCTCTCCACCGATGAGCAGTCAAACACACAATCCTTGGGATTCCACCCCCCATGAGTGATTCCCAGTGATTCTCAGTGGTGCGCCTCTTGGCAGGCGGAGCAGCCATTTCTGTTCTTATCCTGTCGGTGTCCTTCCAGTCCACCCAAACCCAAGCCTCCTTGCAAATTAGCAGGCGGACGTCGTCCACGGTTAGAAATCATCTCCAGTGGTGAAAGTCAGTGTCCACGGTCGCTGGAGCACAACATGCATTTAATTCACCGCTAATAATGTGGACGTCCATTAAGTGCCGGCGGTCTCTACAGTATAGTCAAACTCTGGGGCCAATTAGGTGTTATTCATACCGGGAACGGCCATTGCCGTGGCGCTCCCGGATTTGGGAGTGCTTAGCTAACGCGGCCCCCCGAGAGGCCCCCCGAGGACGTGCCTAGCTGGATGGGAAGACATTACTTGGTTTTATGATGAGATATTGCATTGCAGATTTCTGGGGGGGCGGGGCTGTGTGAAGCTATGTTGTTGACTTCCTCCAAACAACAACAACAATGGGAAGAAAAAACTGGCAACTACACGCAGCAGAACGTGTATCTAGTGGATCTAAGGATTTATTTCCTCTACGACGGTGTGCGTGAGAGAATCCAATAAAGCAAACATGTCCAGAACGTGACTTGCTGCCGTGGCACAATATCTGATTCTGTTTGCAGCGGGAGACAATTTGAACTCGAAACACAAACACCGGCAGTTCCAGAAGGGATCTCTGTGGGCCGCGGCACACAAATATTGTACGCTGTATTGTTTTCTCTGGTCGGCTGCGTCGTATCGAGGTCGAACATTAGACAAAATCAGTCACCCCTATACACCCCTGTATGAGTCATTGTGCGTTTAATTCATACAGTATTGAAGTTTTCATCTGAAACGTGATTGACTGTCTTGCTTGAGTTCCCTCCACCAACCTCAGCTGGCGAAAGTATGAAAGGTGTGAGATTATGGAATCATAGTTGCTACGGCTGCACAGTGGAGTCTTATGAATGTCACGAAAGGAGACCGAAAACCACTGAACATTCCCTTTAATGACACAAATAAATGAAAGAAATAATAATAACAGAAATACAGTATATTTGGCACATCCACATTCAATTAGCCTCAACCAAATCGAGGATTCCGTGTTTGTTCAGCTGTCAAATGAAGTTTAGAGACGGAACGGTTTCCACAAAACAGGACAGCACATATTTTCCTTTTCCGTGGAGACCTGGACACCACGTATATCGCGTGGATGTGTGGATATGCGGAATACCTCTTATCTGCGCTTGTGGTGCTCGTGGTCGCCGTCTCATTGTTCAAACAGTGTTGCTGCATTGAACAGGGCTTCACTTTGTGTTGTGCTCCAATTGCATTGGAAATTGGTTCGCCGCCTACCCGTGCTAAAAGGTCAGTCCGTGATATAATTGTATGTTCCGGTCTTAACCCTGAACGTATTCAGGACGCCTGCCCGTGTCCACGATCACAAAGCAGCGCGGTGAGTCACTCCAGCCCTCCGTCGCTCTCCGAGGTCGCGTTCCAGGGTCTGTTCCTGTCTATTTTACTTGTACATATACAGCAATTTGTAGCACAGAGTTACTTATACAACATATACAATATACATACAGTATACGTATACACAACCACGAATGTATGCGTATTTTTTACGTAATGTCGCCGGTTGATAGGCAGCAAACAAAAGACGCAGCCTAATTCTCCGGTCTCCGTTTTCCATTCCAAAGACGCTCCAGGAAGCGGCATCAACATGAGCTCATAGTTTGATGATATTTGAACACATGTAACCCCTTTTAGACCTGTACACACACACACACACACTGCTCTCAGGAATTGAACAAATGACCTGTTTTCAGTCAACAGGACTTTCATCATATCATCATGCAACCCAATGACCTGTGGTGTACTACAAGGCACTGTTATTCCATTGTATTCACATGCATATTGACACACACACGCATAGCTTCCTCTCCTCCAACGAACAGAACACATTCATGACAGTCATTGTGAGCTATCCCAACATTTCCCGACGCTACTGCAAAAACCACTCCTTCCGGGCATAAGCCGTATGCATCTTTCTCACCTTAAAGTAAATGTCAACACCTTAACCGTGGCCTCCCTCCCGCCATTGGCTTCCCATTAAGCGGAGAATCAATTTCAATCTATAAGGTCGGGCTCCAAGCAACACGACGAGACACGTAGACCTCCATTAAGCCAGGGTGATTCGCTGCTCATTGGTAATTGCGGCTATGAGGACTCGGACTGCGTTTTTTAGCCGTTCTGCGGAAAGAGATATCGAAAACCTCCATTCGACGAGATAGCGAGTACACTGGGAGAGAGAGAGATCCTGGGATCACCCAGGGTATCGATGAGCCATTCATTCGAACGGTTTTCCAGATTTTGCTCGGCATTGGAGAACTTGAGAGAGCTACTCGAAAAACACACAACCACGGATCAAAATTGTCGCTGCTGTCTCTGCTGAATATAAGTGGGCCCATCGCTAGAATGCTGGAGATAGAGTGAGGCGAGAGCGGCGTGCATTGTGCTAATATTGCCTTTTTCGTTCCCAACCAACATCCTCCATTTAAAAAAATTATAATAAAAAGATAACGCCAGTCTGCCGAGTTACAAAAACAAAGCGTCTCCCTTCTACCATTCAAGTCGTGTCTGTCTCCAGTCAATCTGGGAATCAGCAAACTAAACAGTATTCCTCAGATATGGAAGCCATGTTTGTTTTGCTCTGATGGAATCCCCGCAGCGATATTCATTCCTTCCCGGGTCTCATCATCAACCGTCATCTCCATCATCCTTGTGTGCACCTTTGACGTCCGTTCTGTCGGTTCTGTCAGCTGCCGATTCTGATCTGAGTGCCGATGTTGTTTCAGGCTCCAGTGTTATCCTGCGCTTCTGGTTCGAAAGCTTTTCCACATCAATTAGTCAGTAGAGTGTGCATGTGTGTGTGTGTGTGTGTAGAGTCAGTAGAGGCAGAGGAAGTTTTACAGTCTAATCCAGGGGCCACATTGAAAACTCCTGGAGAGCTCCTAATCAATATATATGTATAATATATATATCTCTCGCTCGCTCGCTCTCTCTGTCTGTTTCCCTCTCTATTCATGCTGAGACAGAAGCATAATGCAGAATATGATGAACATCAAATCCGCCTTTTAAATCATTTAACAGACGCTTTCATCCACTTCCAGTGTTTTTTCGTCCGACGAGGTCTCTTGCTCTCGTCAGGCTGTAGGACCATGGCGTTCGAACCCACAACCTTCTCAACTCAAAGGACCAACACCACTGCTCGGCTTTAGTCTTGTCCAGAACCTTTCCAACCCAAAGCCAACCAACTCCACCGCCAGGCTCCAGTCAGTCGTATACCGTTCTCGCAATCGTCGCAGTTGCAACTTTCACAATCATCATGATTGTTTGTGCGTGTGTTCCAATGTCTGCTTGAGGAAATGCTGACAACATGAAAGACTATATACATCTTCGGAGCAGCAGTCCTTAGTCGACGGTGATAGTGAGACATATTAGGAGAATAAAGCTCTCCGACAGGGCCCCCTAATTCTTCCGTGCGATGCCAATTCTGGCGGCGGCCATATCTGCCTCCTGCACCACATATATAACGGGCGCGCTCGCTAAAGGAAAGAATTTATTCGGGAATTAATTCTCCCAGCGTTTGAGAAATGAGTCGCCATCAAGGGACAGTTTCATCACAAACCCCTTGGCATCGCATCGGCGCGGCGCGCTGTCGCCCTTGGCAACGGTTAGCAGCCGACAGGCCCCCACATCTGCTTCGGGAAGCCGTGCGCCGTCCTCCTCCTCGTCCTCCACTTCTTCCTTTCCCCCCCCCCCCCCCCCCCTCTTCCCTTCTTCTTCAAGCATCTTATCTGGAAATATTTATAAACCCGTGGCGTCAGAGCGGAGAGGCACATTACGCTCAGTGCCACTGGAAGGCGCGGGGAAACAGATGCTAGCATCATCAAATGACTGGCAAGGCTGTGCCGCAGCGGTTCTGAACAGCAGACTATTCATCCTTCTTCCCTGCTTTTCCCCACCCCCCCCCCCCCCACCCGCCCCTCCTCTCTGAAGCAGGACATTGAGATGCAGGAGCGAGACGGCAGTATTTGGTTGGGGTTTTTTTTGTTTTAACTCGCTGATGCCGCCGCTCAGTGATATTTTAAGAGGCGAGCTTTCATTTCTTTTTTGAATCTCTTCTCAAGAACCCATTAGCCTTCATGGGGGTTTTTCGATTCATTGAGATGAGATCGAGAAACTCAAATTGCCCGGGTTTGATCTTGGATGATGACTAATTAAAGAGCAAATAAAATCACTGGTGCAACCCATTTATGAGTCACATGTTGACGATGTTAACCATTAACACTGAAAAATAAAAATGCCTTTCTGTAATCACTGTCAACATTTGACTTGTCGAAATAAGTGGATGGACTAAAGGATGTGATGGTGAACAAATAGTTTCATTGGTGGTCACGGCATCTTCGTAACGGTCACATATTCATGCGGACTGTTCTGGGTGTTTTAATCGTCCTTAACTCCTTGCTAAGGAAGGCACATTTGTGTCATTTTCATCCGGAGACAAATGGTAAATGAAAGCATACAGGAATGATTCCACGAGTACACGGACAACAGCGCAAGGCTAACTAGAAATGTTGTGTGGTGACAGTTTATCAGATAAGATGCTTCCCGGTTCTCAGCAGTAACATGGAGGTCGGGGGGGGGGGGGGGGGGGGTCTTGGGTGGTGGTGGTGGTGGTGGTGGGGGGATAGCAGACGTGTCGGCGGGAAGACCCAGCGAACACTCAATGTTCTTCGAGAGGAGAGGGGTCGCGAGGTCACCCTTCCACTTATGTCCGAGTGTGACGCTGAATAAATTGCGGGACCGAACCCGAGGACCCTCTCTGTCCTCCTGTGATTTTGACCTGAAACCGTCTTGTCACTCTGTCCTCTCTTTCGCGTATTTCTTGTCACGTTATTAAATGCAATGGGTTGGGGTTGGGCGGGTGGTAGTTACTCTTCTAGTCTCATGAGCCGAACCCAAACTCGTGAGTTCCCATTTCCGTCTCTCTCTCTCTCTCTCTCTCTCCCTCTCTCTCTCTCTCTCTCTCTCTCTCTCTCCGAATCGATCGATATTCATTGCGAAAAGGAGAACGAGAACATCTGCTGTACTCTCCATCTCAACACTAAATAATGGATGCATGATACCTGTCTTTTACTCGGTTCTCAATCCAGTTTTGTGAGAGAGTAAACCATTGCGTATTTTAGTGGAAGTGACTTGACGAGTGACTTCCGGGTTTGGACCAACACAGCAGTGCTGATTAGACCGAGCTATTATTGTCATGATATTATGATGAAAATATAGAAGGGTTCATATCAAAGAGCCTTTGTCATGCATGCTTATATCAGCAGTGAAACCTTCATTAAATAAACTAATATAAATCAAGTCATCAGGTAAAGTATAGGCCCACGAAGGTACACATATTTATAGCGGACACATATTTATAGTGGACTTGGCTATTCCATGTCATTTATCTGAAAAATAATTTGCGTAGCATTTCACTTTTCACTTTTCAGAACTGTACTATTTCTCGTCTCTGCCCACCTCATCGTATCCCCTAATTCAAATATGTCACTCGTTACTTAATTAGGAATTAATAATGAGTGTGTAATGATCAAATTAATAAAAATCTGCGATCAGGACCACCTCATTAATATCCTTTGTGTCACCAATTGTTTGATTAGCAGCCTTAATTAATGGATCAGGTAACTTGAGGGAAGGAATTCAGCTCATCAGTTAGATCACAGGATGACGTCCCAATATATATTATATATTATAATTTGTCTATTGATTTATAGTCAGTGGATTTAATTAGGTTTTTTTTAAGCTGCAACACATCTGTCTTAATTACATAATAATTCTGTGTTATTAATAAACATCATTTTTTAATATGTGTGATCCAGTTGTATATTAAAGCAGATCACTGTGAGCTGTTCCCCATTTTTTACGTTGAGTATAAAATAATATATCACAATCAAATGAATGACGTCTAAAGCCACTGGAAGCAACGTACTGTTTTAATGCCACTTGATGGTTAATGTGCAGCCCAAACGGTGCTGAACACTGTGGTTCTGGTTGTTGGCTGGAGATTTTATTTTGGGGTTTTTTCTGGCTTTGGGGTTCGATGGGTCTTAGTGTTCCTAGGAAAGAGATATGTTGCTGACAGAATCTTGAGACAGTTTATTTGATTTGATCCAGATTTATTTTATTGTCCATTATTTCACTTTGACGTTGTGCCAACAGTATCTATATATATTTCTATATATATATCTGTCATCCATCCGTCTATCTCGTGAAACAATTTTGTTTTATAAAGACACACGACTGAAATGCACAGACGAGTAGCAGTAGCAGGAGTCAGTTGTTAATAGTGAGCAACATTACTGTGATACTGGGACGCCTCAACTCGATGAAAACAAACCACTGAAGAATAATTTATAATTCGCCAAACAGAATCAAAGATGGTGGGTTCATGTGTGCATTACATTACGCCGCAGACGGGATTTAATTGGCTCCCTGGGACGCCTCCACTCATCTCCTTTCCAAACAGTTTTTACGGCCCAGACCACACAGACCACGCAGTTCACAACAGAGACCCGGCCCGGCTCGCTGTGGTTCAGGTGTTTAGACGCGCCTCCTCTTTAGTGACCTCTGACATCACTGAGCCCCTGTCTCAAATACTCAGCAAAAAAAACAAACATTTGCTTCCTTGTTCAAAAGTTCTCTCATTTGAATGCTGGCCACATGCTTGTCAGCAACAACAGACGATCTGGAAATCAGTCGAGTCTATTTATCACCCAACGCTTTATCACCGTAACGGCTCCATTTCATTTAAAGGGCTGGACAACCCCTCGTTCATGTGGGATTTGATGATCTCTCTTTTGCCAGGGGAACGAGGATGAATCCTCAAGAGGAAACACAGGCAGGGATTGTTCCTACGGGATGCGTGCCGAGCGAGCACCTCGTATCAGAGTGGAGGATTTGGCTTCCGTTCAAATTATGCAAACACAGAAAAAGCTGCAATAGATAAAAAGCCAAATCAACAAAGTGTGGGTGAGTAGCCTTGGAATAATCTCATTATATTCCATTCAAAATGCTTTATTGGTCCCCCGAGGGGCAACTTAAAGTGAGCATAATTTCTAAACAATGAGAAAGGAGGAGAACATGTAATATCAATCATACTCACTTAAGACAATAACAACAAAACCAACAACAACAGCAAGAACCTAAAAAGTGCTGACCAGGCTAGGCCTACATCATAATATATGTGGGGTGTTTTTGTATTATGACAAAATAAATGAATGGGAACCAAAAGGTTTTG
The DNA here is from genome assembly GCA_002895965.2 of Coryphaenoides rupestris. NCBI lineage: Eukaryota > Metazoa > Chordata > Actinopteri > Gadiformes > Macrouridae > Coryphaenoides > Coryphaenoides rupestris. Next base: position 114,404 of record PIJE02001273.1, on the reverse strand, counting down.
GGTTCTATCTCTCCCCCCCCCCCCCCTGCCTCAGAAGAACCTCATCATCATTGATCAACATGCCAAACCTCAAATGACACACACACACACACACACACACACACACACACACACACACACACACACACACACACTTACTTTGTATAAAAGCATCTCATACTAAATATATATTGTCCCGGCATTCTTTAGAACCAAGTTCATCTCCCCAAACTTTTTTGTTTTTTTGTTTGTTCCAGGCTCATCACTTCACAGGAAGAACAATGTTTGCCGTTTTTGGAAATAATTGCTCCTTTTATGTTCTTAATTGGAAGTGTTTGGGCTGCGATAAGATGCCCTATGTTTTATGTGCAGGTAGAACAAAAGCGCTATACATCACAAACGTCCCCTTTAACTTGTTTTCCGGTGACCTCAGCATCAAATACCGGTTTGCATTGCACATTTTGGGGCCGTTTTTAGCTTATGACGCATGAATGGACTCAACAAAAGGTGTATTTTTGTGGGTATTTCTTTAGGTACATAAACAAAACAAACATCCATCACGGGCAGGGATACGCACATTCATTATCATGCCATACGCATTACAGCGATGCTAAATTGGTTAGAATTAGATTAGATTAGATTAGATTAGATTAGATTCAAATGTATTGTCATTGCACAGCACAAGTACAGTACAGCGAAAAGAAGGATAAATAAATATATATATATACGGATGTAAACAATAAATGTGTAAACTATAGGTAAGGTAGTTAGTTGTGATTACAGTACAAGGCAGTTGTAGACATTGATGGTGATATGATATATTCACAGAGGTCAGAGTTCGTACGGTGGACAGCGGAGCCTAGAGTATAGGCAGGGTGGGGCGGGGGGGGGTACAGAGTTCAGGGAGATGACAGCTGAGGGGAAGAAGCTGTTCCTGAGCCTGCTTGTCTTGGAACGAAGGTTCCTGTAGCGCCTCCCAGAGGGAAGGAGGGCAAACAGTCCATGGTTGGGGTGAGAGGTGTCTCTGACGATGCTACGTGTCTTCCTCAGACACCGTTTGTGTTGGGTAGTCTCTATTGCAGGGAGTGGTAATCCGAACCACCCTCTGCAGCGCTTTCCAGTCTGAAACAGTGCAGTTGTACCGTACCACACTGTGATGCAGTTGGTGAGTACGCTTTCAATGGCACACCGGTAGAAGTTCACCAGAATCTGAGGGGACAGGTGGGCTTTCCTCAGTCTCCTCAGGAAGAAGAGACGCCGGTGAGCCTTCTTGACCAGTGAGGCGGTGTTGAGGGTCCAAGAGAGGTCCTCGGAGATGTGGACCCCCAGGAATTTGAAGCTGGAGACACGCTCGACCTCCGCTCCGTTGATGAGGACGGGGGGGGGTGCGCGCCAGCTCTGGTCTTCCTGAAGTCCACGATGAGCTCCTTGGTTTTCTTGGTGTATATAGAAGACAGTACATACTATACCAACGCATTCAAAAATTCACACATTATCCAAAAAAAACAGACATTATCCACATGCCCCATTAGACACTGTATCTGGTAGAGTATCGAGTTAATTTCTACAAACTCTTTCACAGATGCCGAAATAATTGACAGATAGAATGAAAACATCTGTTGAAATAATATACATATACATAATATTCCCATCTTAATGACACACACCAATCACCCAATCGTCCATGTCTCACCACCGACACCAACAGTTCACATGCCAGGATAATATATTATGCTCTTATTTTGAAAGGGAAAAAAACAGCAACACATACAAAGCTATCGATTCAAATGGATTTATGTCACCGGCGGCGCTAACGACCGTTGTCAATGGAAACGGGTTGCCGGGGCCAGGTGGTAGATAAAATCCTGAGGATGCTTGTCTTCCGAGACAAGAGGTGGCATCGGGGGAAGCGGGAGCGAGAGAAACAAGTGCGACGTGTCGTACATGCCAAGTACTCCTTATGGTAATACGCAAGGCCCTCACCTCGGCGTGCTTTAGTCATATTCATTCACATTACATTATTGTGTTGTGGATCGTGAGTAACACATCAAAGTGAAATTTGACAAAGCTGCCAACATGTATTTTGGAAAATATTTCTCGTCGAGGGTATAAGTGTCCATCCCTACGGTACCTGTCATTCCATTCCCCCGTACTGCCGAGATGGATCTCCCATTCATGATGTCACAGCATCACACCCGGTGGTGTAATATCGGGGCCCCTTTTGAAAGACCTGCAGTATTCAGCGTTCGGGTTCAACATTCAAGATTCAATAACTTTACTTGTCACACACACATACTGGATATGCAGTGAAATGGAAAAGTTGGCGAGGCTCAAGTTGGAAAGTTGCAAAAGAATACTATTGATAACCCCACCTAGGTAATGATTAAATAGATATTAAATCAATATTAGAATGTTTCAGGAAAAAAGTGGCGATGTCACAATGTGCAGGTTGTTGTACCTTTTGCTGTTCGGCTGATTTTAAATGCTAACATGTCAACCGAACTTCCATAAAGCAATACAGCCAAACAACCAACAGGCCAACCATTGACAATTGAGCTATTTCCCTGCTTCCGTGGCCCATCCATGAACAGCATAGAGGATGCTAGCTCAGCCACTGCAGCCCAGCTCAAACTTTCCTTTAGTCAACTTACTTTCCGGAGACAAATGGCGGTCGCCTCACAGTATATTTTGCTGATGTCGTTATAGACTACACACCAAAGACTCTGCGCTCGCTAAGTTGTTAGCATCAAGATGAATAGAGGAGCATTTTTCCTTTTTCCATTAAAAGCCTCACGTCGTCGTTCAAGGAGAAGGTCTAGCGCCGTGTGATTGTTGCAAACCACACATTATGGGCCTGTCCGTTGGCAGGATAATGGCAGAGAATGGAGGGAAGAACAGCGCATTATTTGTGTGTACACCACAAAGGAAGCGCCGCTGCTGCTGGCTAACGCAGGCCGTCGCCTTCCTTCTGAAAGCCTTGCGTGTGGACATCGCAATGTGTCAATACGTTTTAAGGAGCATCTCTGCTTTCTCTGCTTTAAATCGGCTTCTCAAACGATGATTCAGATGATTCAGAAAGTATTTCCTTATTCCTGTATTGTGTCGTTTCGCTTACTAAGCTTTTTTTTGTCTCGCAGTTTTGCCGGAAAACCGCCGTAGAAACAAAGTTTGATTGATTGATGCACGAGGCTGCTATTTCCCAGTTCTCAATAGGGTGGCGGTCACATCCTTGCACAATAATGCACCAACGGTACATTACATCATCTGTTCCTGCGTTTTGTCCCCCCCGCCTAAAAAACTATTTTTAAGATCCATAGCCGCTCCCTAAGGTGCCCCCAAGATGGCGAGCGGTCAGTCGTTTAAAATGAAAATGACAAAAATGGAGTCTCCTCCCTGCATGGCAGCTTTGCCTCGGTGTGTCTCAGCAATTATGATGAGATTTGTGTCATGTGGAGACGGAGGAAAGAAATAGAATTAGGTCACCGAGTGCGAGCGTAAACGCAGCCTAATTAACGACCAAGCGACTGTAGCCTGGATGGAAGGTGGCAATGATATAAATGGATTTTCTCTTTTTTATTATTTCATTAAAAACTCCGTAGGGTTGTGTAAAGCGCTCAGGGTATCCGAGTCAGGCCAAATGTACAGTATGTATATTACACTTAATGAAAATCTGCCTTATGAAACATATACCTCATCTCCTCTTTCCTTGCCTATATGCACCAGCACGTATAAAACATTTCAAATATTGTTTTAAACATCTCACTTTACTCTACAACGTACTGTACTGTATATGCAAACCTGTAGGTGAGTCAAGTCAAAGTTATCACATTCACTGTCTCAGAGGGCTTAACACACGAGCTCCTTAAAACAGGCAAAGAAAACCTCCTTGGAACCCAGCGGGGAAAGGAGGCTAACATTCCTTCCTCCAGAGTGTACAATGCGCTGATTAGCAAGACGCTAAATACTAGCAGTGAATAATTGCAGATCAAGGAAAAAAAAACATAAATGTAGGGTAGGGTAGATTATATTTTAATTAATGTATCATTATCTCACTATAATGGAAGGAGTCTCTCATGTATATACTGCATGTGTTTCTGTATGAATGTCTGGAATTGGATTTTTCTCAACAACCGCTCATTCAATAGACTTCACACTTGGCGGTTTTTCTGCCGAGGACCCGTGGACGTGCGGCAGCGCCAACTGTGAAGTTGTTTGGATTCGCGCTTTGTCAGGAAAGATGCATGCGATGGTGAAGGGTCCGATGGGAAGGGAATGGGTCCGACGTCGGACCCATTCCCTTCCGGTCCAGAGCTTGGAGAAGGAAGTAACGTCTGAAATTGTGAATTCTCGAAGTGACTATCAGGATATGACAACATGCCTTATACAGTTCAACACTGTAACAAGGTAAACAATGGAACCTCAATATTTCAATATAATTAACTTAGAACTTATTTTTAACTAGAAAGTTCAATCTAAACACTGTCTGATAACTAACCAAGAGTAGGCTATGGTTCAGTTTTGAAGACCCTTACAACCTGGAGCGAACCAACTCACCTTATGATTTGACAGTGCTAGACATGTTTCATTCCCCTTCTCCAGAGCATGTCTGAGAAGTTATTTATTAAAACGACAATCTTCTATTTTGTGTGTGCGTGCATGTTTGTGTTTTTGTTGTGGTATTGAAAAAGGTGCGAAAAAGGTATATTATGTATATTACACTTAATGAAAATCTGCCTTATGAAACATATACCTCATCTCCTCTCTCCTTGCCTATATGCACCAGCATGTATAAAACATTTCAAATATTGTTTTAAACATCTCACTTTACTCGGCGACGTGATCCGATGAGTCAAATGTAAAAATCTCTCTCAAAGACAACACCTCGCCCTGTTGAAACAACGTACTGTACTGCATATGCAAACCTGTAGGTGAGTCAAGGCAAGTTTATTTATACAGGCCCGTTATCACATTCACTGTCTCAGAGGTCTTAACACACGAGCTCCTTAAAACAGGCGAAGAAAACCTCCTTGGAACCCAGCGGGGAAAGGAGGCTAACATCCCTTCCTCCAGCGATGGCTCGGAGTGTACAATGCGCTGATTAGCAAGACGCTAAATACTAGCAGTGAATAATTGCAGATCAAGGAAAAAAAAACATAAATGTAGGGTAGGGTAGATTATATTTTAATTAATGTATCATTATCTCACTATAATGGAAGGAGTCTCTGTATATACTTGCATGTGTTTCTGTATGAATGTCTGGAATTGGATTTTCTACACAACAACCGTTCATTCAATAGACTTCACACTTGGTGGGCTTTTTTCTGCCGAGGACCCCGGTGGACGTGGCGGGCGAGCGCCAACTGATGAAGTTGTTTGGATTCGCGCTTTGTCAGGAAAGCTGCATGCGATGGAGAAGGGTGTAGCTGCAGCACTCCAGGCTGGGGCCCCATCTACCAACATCGGACCCATTCCCTTCCGGTCCAGAGCTTGGAGAAGGAAGTAACGTCTGAAATTGTGAATTCTAGAAGTGACTATCAGGATATGACAACATGCCAACACTGTCACAAGGTAAACAATGGAACCTCGATATTTCAATAACTTAGAAAACTTAGAAAGTTAAATACTAAAACACTGTTCTGATAACTAACCAAGAGTAGGCTATTGGTTTCAGCTTTCTTGTCTATGGCCGTTTCCCTCCCGAGGCTAATGTTGTCCAGTGGAAGATCGGGGCGTCCTATTTCGGAAAAACTAGCACCCTGGATTTTTTGGGGCAAATTGCAGAATTTGTCCACGGGCATATGACTTACAGATCGACTGAAGACCCTTACAACCTGGAGCGAAACCAACTCACCTTATGATTTGACAGTACTAGATATGTTTCGTTCCCCTTCTCCAGAGCATGTATGAGAAGTTATTTATTAAAACGACAATCTTCTATTTTGTGTGTGCGTGCATGTTTGTGTTTTTGTTGTGGTATTGAAAAAGGTGCGAAAAAGGAGTATTATATTTATTTTATATATTATATATGTTTATATTATATATGTATTTTATATTTAATAGTGTTTCGCTTGTCGTAGACAGGACGTACCCCTAAGTGATTTTACAGGTATATTTTCATTTCTTCGCACTTGTGTTATAAGAATATCGGGTATAAACTTACATCTCTAATTTGGTCAGTATGTACTACAGATATGTGTACAGCAAAGGAAAAGATTGTTATTGCAACAATTTGATGAATATTTACCCCACAAAAAACTGTTAACATCAAAATCTTAAATATACAAAATATATAATAATGTAATGTTTAAGAAAAATTGGAAAGTAATACACAACAACCTTGTTATGATCCAACTGTGTGATTTTCAGTAATGAACAAAAAAACAAAAGTTGTTCCGTGGCTGTGTTCCACTGCGCAGGCACAGATGTCCTCTTTCTGGCTGACGGACCGTTTTGGTGATCGGGCCGTCACAGCGTGTGGTCCAGACTGGTGGTGGGCATTGAGCGGGGATTCAGAAAGACGAGAGGAAATTGGGGGCCTTCAAGGGCTCATCCCAAATCCGGTGTCTCGCAAAGCCGCACACGCGTGTGGATCTCTGAGGTGTTTTTTTTCCCCCCCGACAAAATGTGGCAACGAGCTTTTAACCGTGTGGAGGACTCTTAATGTGGATATCCCATATACTTCAGATTTGGCTCCTCCCGGTAACAAAACAAACCAGGAGTTCCAGTCCCAGCTAATGGTTCGTAGAAGTGAGTCCTTGAAGCCAAACCATCAGATGGCCACGGGCTGAACGACGGCTTCTGGGAGCCAAAGCACCAGCATGTCCTCGCTCCTCCAAAACACAGATGAGGAACAGAGACGTCGTCAATTGTCATGCATGACTTTGAAAGTCGATTTGAGCTAGAACACAAACAAGAGGCTGTGTCCGAAATGTCTCTCTCTCATTCCCTGCTCAGTATCTCGGTAGTTCTATGGAGAGGAATATTGCATTCGATAATTATATATATACATCGTAAAATAATGAACACGTATTTTCGCGGCGCCACTCATGGATTTGTCTTGTGCGAGGTGAGTGGCTACCGGGTCTGCACTTCTTTTCATCACACATAGTGGAGATACGATGAGTCAACTATATAGGCGATCATAATTGTCACATAACTCACTATATTATATAGTGGACTTGAGTCGTGACTGATTTCGGACACAGCCAGTGTGTTTGGAGTTTGCTGCTATAACCATGGTTATTCTGTACGTTATGTCCTCTCTTCTTCAACCCACATTCATTATCCTGTCAGCAAAGGCACAAAAAATACATGTTGCCTTCGAAAACTAGTGTATTTATTTGCTGAATAGAGTCAATTGTAAGGGCTCCTATTAATCTCTGAAAGGAACATTTTGAATGGTACCTTTATCTGTTTATCTGGTTTTCTTGGGTTTCTTTCCCAGTGCTTTTGCTTCCGACAAAAGTCCCTTTAGTAGTGAATCAACGCGTGACCTAGTAATGTTCTATTCAGGCAACGTCTCTTCAGAATAAAAGTCCCATGGAATCTTTGTTTTCGAAATTAATTATTATAAATCATTTCTTGTCTCATTTATTCCCCCTATTGCACTTCTACAAAGATCTATAATCCTCTGTCCCTAAATGTCAGGTTGTTTGTGATAATCATTGCTTTTCATTTGACAACCAATGGAAAACGTGAAAAACGAGATGTCAAAGATAAAGTCTTATTTTTAGATGTGTTCTTTTTCTTGGCTTAAATACTCTGCTGACCATGTGAAGGTCATACACAATTACAACCCATTCATGTCTGCTCATGCCCCGTTAATTTCAGACTTGGATTTCAACATTTAATTATCACATTGAAAACACTCCATCAAATTGGCACCTAGTCCCAGAAACACATGACCAAACCCTTATTATCCCATCCCCATGTCAAAGTCATATCACTAATTTTCTCTTTAAAATACAAGCGGCTGCCCAAACATAATACTTTCAATGAAAGCTTAACGACTGAAGGATCGGCGTGCGACGGCTGAACCTTTTTCAATTTTTGTACGCCGCACGTAGAACATTTGTGAGACTTGTTTCCCCCCCCCCCCCCCCCCACCCCACGCGTGGACTCACGCTGTCGGGCTGACAGCGGTGTCAACCTCGCAAGGCCACCGCCGGCTCGTGCTGCACGACTGCCTGCGCGCCCCAGCAGTTATGACTTTAAGGTGTCTCCTTCAAGGACGTCCGCGTGCTTAAGCGCTGAGCGCCCGCCGCTTAGCATGAGTGGCGGTCGCACAGTGGCGTATATACGCTGTAGCATCTATCTCAGCAAATCACAACCCCCGTCGGCCGCGCCCCCTGGGGCCTCCGTCAAATTAACTTTTTCTTAGTGACTTTTCCTTTTTTTGTTATGAATAGCGTTCATTGTAATGTTCTGATAAATTGCCTTATTTAAAGGTACAGTTGTGGTCAAAAGTTTACATACACATGTAAAGAACATGTATGTCATGGCAGTCCAGAGTTTCCAATCATTTCTACAACTCTTATTTTTCTGTGATTGGAGCACACACTTCTTTGTCACAAAAAACTTTCATGAAGTTTGGTTCTTTTATGAATTTATTATGGGTCTACTGAAAATGTGACCAAATCTGCTGGGTCAAAAATATACATACAGCAACATGAATGATCAATTTAGGTGATGTAGAAAGTTGTGTCAATCAAATTAGCTTTGTGGCCTCTTAACTTCTTGTGAGTGATTATGATTGACTACAGCTGGTGACTTCTCTGAGCTCATTTAAATATGACTCATTTGATACAATCAAAGTGGTGGTAGTATTATGCTCTGGGCCTGTTTTGCTGCCAATGGAACTGGTGCTTTACAGAAAGTAAATGGAATAATGAAGAAGGAGAATTACCTCCAAATTCTTCAGGATAACCTAAAATCATCAGCCAGAAGGTTGGGTCTTGGGCGCAGTTGGGTGTTCCAACAGGACAATGACCCCAAACACACATCAAAAGTGGTAAAGGAATGGCTAAATCAGGCTAGAATTAAGGTTTTAGAATGGCCTTCCCAAAGTCCTGACTGAAACCCCATTGAGAACATGTGGACAGTGCTGAAGAAACAAGTCCATGTCAGAAAGCCAACAAATTTAGCTGAACTGCACCGATTCTGTCAAGAGGAGTGGTCAAAGATTCAACCAGAAGCTTCTGGATGGCTACCAAAAGTTGAGGTGAAAATGGCCAAGAGACATGTAACCAAATATTACCATTGCTGTCTGTATATTTTTGACCCAGCAGATTTGGTCCCATTTTCAGTAGACCCATAATAAATTCATAAAAGAACCAAACTACAAGAATGTTTTTTGTGACAAAGAAGTACAGTATGTGCTCCAATCACTCTATCACAGAAAAATAAGTGTTGTAGAAATGATTGGAAACTCTGGACTGCCATGACATACATGTTCTTTACAAGTGTATGTAAACTTTTGACCACAACTGTATATATGGCATAAGCATGATATGGCTTCACTGGTTAATTGGGTTATAGTTGGTTCCTGAAATGTCGTATTTTAGGTCGGCTGAGGACCACAAACACATTTGAGGTGTTGAAGTGTGCTGTGAGTCGAGAACCCAGGGTCTATCTGATCCATTCCAGGAGGAGGCGATGCGTTGAGCTAATTCCGCTAAGCATGAGTAGCATTGCATTCTCGGCCTAGGGACTATCTGATTAAGCCGATAGGAGCTGAGCTATCACCGCTAAGCATAAATAAGCGTCATAGCATTGTATGCGTGGGTCCTATCTGATGAAGGACTAACATTGTCGCATGCGGAGGTATGACTGATTATGCAAGTTGCCAAGCTATAGCCACTTAGCATTAATTGCACTGTAGCGCTGTATGCTTCGGGTCTATAGCCGATGCGGTCAGGAGCGCCGAGCTACAACACTCAGCATGAAGAGCATTGAAACCGATTAAGACTTGCTAATTGATAGATATAAATCGCTTAATATAGGGATGGTCTGGCAACACTGAAGGGCGTTGTCTGCGGTATGAAATGGCCTCCTCCTTGTGTGAGAGCATCGGATCTATGGGGGTTAAAATCTGGAGGGCCACACTATTGTGGCTACAGGGGCTGTTGTTGTGAATCACAGGGTGGAGGTGATGTTCTAATCTTTCTCTCTCTCTCTCTCTTTCTCACTCTCTCTCTCCTCCACCACATACCAATGAGGGCCCCAGGTCCACACAAACACACACACACACACACACACACACACACACACAGACACACACACACACACACACAGATACAGAGAAAAAAAAAGAAAACGAATCAGGATATAGATTACTGTAGTGCCTCATATACAGTATATATATATATACAGAGAGAGAGATATACGGTGGATAAATAATTTATGTTTGCATTTGCATGAAGACAACTCGTGCATTGCAAATGGCCGGCGACGTTAGGACGGATCGATCTGACAGGAGAAACGCTCAACACTTCTAATCAAATGTAAAACAAGCCGCGAGCTCATTTGCCACGATAACCGTGAAAATAAAAGGAAAATAATTTCACAGTTGAAAGGCTCCAAGCACTTCAAGTCCTCGACATCTTTGAAAAGTAGACACTGAGGTTTTCAGGTTGTCAGTTCAACCCATGTGAATGGAAGGACTGGGGACCAGAATGATTCTTTTCTATGATATTTACAAGGTGGAGGTTGGGGCGCGTGGATGTAAAATAGCATGGAGCACGTGAGGAACGAACGGCTTCTGATGCAGAGGCACCCTTTTCATTTCAATCAGCACATTTCTCCATTACTCCAAACCATTTACTCCCTCGTTATGTTGATTAAATGCTTCCCGTTATGAAGGCTACGTTTTTTTTTTTACGAAACGGCACCAAAGCTTTCTCTCAAAATTAATTCCTGATCCCGGCCGGCGCCAGAGTAATGATTGTGACAATGTTGTACTGCAGGCCTCATTTGCGCCTGGCTCTATAAGGTACAAATTGATATGTGAGCCTGCCGAAACGCATTCGCCAAATGGAGATTTAAATTGGGGGCCAACATTCACACTATGTGCATATAAATGCGTTGGCCAGCACCATGAATAATCCATGCGCAAAATGCATTTCGAAATTATACTTGTTGTGGCGAAAGGTTTTTTCTCCACAAAACTTCCCACTCTCCCTCGACACCTCTGCAGTTAAGAAATAGTTCTTCTTGGGGCGGTTCCATAGCGCCACCCACCAGCACGCTAACCACACAGGGTCACGTATGTCAAACGCAAGGGGCCCGGGGACAAAATCATAAGCCGGCCAGATGGTTTGTTTCACAGAACCATCTGGGAAGTCGTCGTTGGAAACTGTTTTAGAAAAGGGCTGGTGATTGGTCTCTCGCCGTTGATGTTCAGCTGTCATCACACCTAAACCACGCCCATAGCTGCCGGTAGGATGCTGATTGGTCCAAACGAATGGGATGGTGGTTTGGACCACAAACAGATAGCTTGTAGCCTCGCCAGATTGATCTTAAGATAGAAACTCACTGTGAACTTGTGAGGTCGGAGATGGTCTCACGAGGCTACCCAGATCAGGCCCTTGGCCAAATTCTATCCGGTCCGCACAATCATTTGAATTTTCAATACATTTTGGCCCACCGGCGCTGTAAGGCACTGCAAATGTGTTCCTATGCGTTGGTACTTTGTGCTGAACTGCTGCCTCACGGCCACAGGAAAGTGTACTCGACATCCAAGATCCATCCTTAGAATATCAGAAGCACTAACTGTTTCAGCAGAAGCATTTACTATGTTCGGCGCAAAGCTGTTACTTTTTTTTTTTACATGGCCTGAGCATAGATTAAATTTGGCGATGAGGCTCGTAGAGAACCGGGTTCGATTCCCTTCCGTGATCACATTCTACATACTACTTACTACTCTTTCCCTCTATTTCAACCCACTTTCCCGTCTCTCTCCACTCTCCTGTCCAGAAAGGCATGAAAAGTCAAGAAAAGCAGAGCTCTTATTTTGTTCTCTCCCCAAAGAGTTCCTGTGATTATTATGAAACCGATAAGATAAGAGTAATTGTCATAATAAGTGGAAGCTCATGAGAGAATGTGGCATATCTACAATAGAACAACTCCATTGAATCACTAAATAAAGTACAATAGACTCTAATAATGCTTAATTTCCCTTGGGGGGGGGGGGGGACTATTTGTCTGTTCGTTCTTCTTAAAATCCTTGACTGTTTTGAACAGCTAAGTGTACGCACAGTATATAATCAAATTAATGATAAGCGGCAATCAGGGTTTTCAAACCAAATCTCTGAACTTTGCATACGGCAGTTTTTAATTGCCTCTTAAAAGCAATTTAATGGGTTGACTTGTTATTTAGCGCCACGCCGTGTCGAGCCAACGCGCGTACACTTTCTTCCTTGCTGTTATTCAGCCGCGGCCCAAAAGAATCAATCCTGTCTGTTTAATTAAAGGCCAAGCCTCACGTTGCATCAAGTCATGTGGGCTTGGCTGTGTCGTTCTCTCTCTCGCTCTGCCCCCCACACACACAGTGTTTTCATAAGGGGAAATAGTTTGGCATGGCTGACATTTGTTTAGATGTGTGACCTTTTTAACATTCTTTAAATTGGAGACCATCAGGTCCCCCCCCCCACTCCCCTGCAGTGATGCAGGGGAGTGGGGGGAAATGCCACCAAGTGGCAGCGCATAATGGGAGCGTGACCGACGGCACACACATGAATCCTGGTCGCGCGCCGAAGAAGTCATTCAATAACAACAAATAAAAGTCCAACTCTCAAATATTTCATTTTGCCCAAATTCACGGCGAGGAGGACCGTCACCTCGGGATTCAATCCATTAAAAAAAGAAAAAAAGAAGATCAGTTGGACGCCGAAAGCGTTCTTCATCCCGCCACCGGAGAGGCTTCATCCCAAAGCGATCGACAAGCATCCGTAATGCGGCGGGCGCCCGTAAGCGCACACCCATGGGCGACCGGGAGTAAACAATGAATATATGATACCGCTGACGTCCCCGAGACATCTAATTAGACAGGCGGCGGCGGCGGGGAGAAGAAGTGCGTCGGTGGGGAGAAGAAGTGCTGCGGCGGCTGCGGCGGCGGCGGCGGCGGGCGGCGTGCTGAATGCTAAAGCGGCGAGATTGCCTCTTGATTCCCACTGGCTCTACCTTGCCCGCGCTCCCTTCAATCAATATTGTCTCTGCTAATGAGAGCGCTTGATGAATAGGGAGTCAATAGAGTTTGCCTTCCCCCCCCCTCTCTCTCTCTCTCTCTCTCTCTCCAAGTGTGCTATAGTCGCTCCCTCATCAAAACAGAACACGTGAACGCCTGTTGCACGGAGACAACTCATTTATAAAAAAAGATTTAGCAAGTGGGAAGAGGAAGGTATCGTATTTTAGGGGGATATTGTGACGCTTACTTCCCTGATGAGATGCATTAGTCGGCCCTGTTGCATAAATATGCTCTGCAAAGCTGGATGTTCACTGACAGAACGGTATAACGTATGAGCATAAAGTTATACGGAATAAGCGAATGGGTTTTTTTTACAATGTTCATTCATGTGCATTCAATTTACATTCATTTGAAATATTACAAAGAAATTCAACCCAGAGAAGACAGTAATACATGGAAAAGTACCTTATATTTTTTTCAAGGTGTACTTTCAGAAAAGGTCCCCTTCTTGCACATCACAGGTTCATCTTTTGTGCCTGACAAGGATGTGCACGTGACAAAGCACACATCCTCCACTATCCTTCACAGCAGAGCAGATCTATAGAGATGCAAATAGCTTTTCCCCCCCACTTGCAAAAAGAAAGAAAGAAAATGATTGGTGTGTTTCGTTTTTTGGCCGTCGTTTGTTTGCTGGTTCACGCGGCACAATGTTGTAGACCATACACCCATCTCTGGATCAACACCATCAGATCAAACGTCACGGAATAGTTTAGAAAAAAACAGCAATTACTTTTTTTGGTTGTTGCCTCGGGATCCCCCAGGAGGAACTAGAGAGCGTGGCTGGGGAGAAGGAAGCCTGGATGGCCCTGCTTAGCCGGCTGCCACCGCGACCCGGCCCCGGATAAGCGGACGCAAATGGCTGGATGGATGGATGGATGGATGGATGGATGGATGGATGGATGGTTGTTGCCTTGGATCCATGCGATACGTGAAAAAGAGGTACATTCAGTTTCAGTCTCTCTCTCTCTCATTAGACACACTATCAGTATTCGGCAGCCCCTATAGAAAGAGAGGGATCATTCTCTACAAAGGCATTGAAACAATCCCTTTTAACTGACTACATCATGTTTGCACTTTTTAGTGCAACCTTCAGGGGACAGTTCTCATCTCACGTTTTTTTTTTTGGATATTTAACGATATTTAAAGATACCATCATCACCTAATCACCGGTCATGATCACCTCCTTAATCGATCATGGTCCATAGTATAACTGATATATGATCTCATTATCACGCCATTCATCAGGTCATAACTTGTGGGTGGAGACGAGAAAGACGCTCAACTCATTTGAACAAGATTTGAGAGGCGGCTAAAACGCCACCGCCGTCGGTGGTGGAACAGATTAGACGTTTTGGATGAGTCAGAGCAACAGTGTTTCATCATCATTAACATCATTTAAAGCGTTAAAAAAAAGACCTCATCCATTATACAGAGGAAATTACGCGGGAATGTGAGGATATTGAAGGTGATACATGGAAGATGCCAAACAGAAAGTGAGGCTCTTGTTTGGTAGAACTTGGTAAATTGATACCAAACTTATTTTCCCTTGTCATTATCGTGTCATCATATTTGTAGTGTCACTGTGCCACCACTAGGGGGCGCTGACGTCACTGAGTGTTGAATTGCCGATTATTGCCTCAGAGAATCTGAGGATTTGTCAAGATTGTGGTAAAGTGATGCAGTCCCTGATTTCAGCAACTAATTTAGTTTGTATTCAGTGCATCAGCTTGTGAAATTAATGACATCTTACTATAATGGAAGGAGTCTCTGTATGTATGTATGTGTGTGTGTATGTATGTGTGTATGTATGTATGTATGTGTGTATGGTGTGTGTGTGTGTGTGTGTGTGTGTGTGTGTGTGTGTGTGTGTGTGTGTGTGTGTGTGTTGATTTGATTTTTTCAACCGTTCACCCGATCGACTTGCTCGGTGTGTTGACGAGGACCCCGGGACGTGCAGTGTGTGGAGTGTGAAGGTGTCTGGGTGAGCAGTTCTCACGTAAAGCTGTAACGCAAGCAGTAATACAAAGGCCGTTGCAGTCAGTCTGTTTCGAACGGGATCGTTTTGAACGGGCACATGACTAGCAGCGTTGAATTCACCGACTATTTCATTGGGTTTTTTTCATCATAGAAATGTACAATATTTACAGAGAAATTGAAATATACATCATATACTTTTCCTAAGAAGAGTTCAGATGGCTAACGGCAAAGGCTACAGCCATCGACTTTGTGAGGCCGTGTGTCTTTGTACTGTACTGTGGTGGACGCTAGATTCTAGCACGATGATCAAGAGCCTCTCTCAATCTGTTAGCATCGTGGCTCCATTGGACAGTGCAAATGGATAGTGTGTGGTGCATGTAAAAAGGAAAAAAAAAAAGCAATAAAATAATCAAGAAAAATGCTGGAAGTTGTTCATTTCTTCTGAGGGAACAGTCTTTGAACTGTTGCTTCATGCTTTTCGAACACATGTACGACACACAGTGTACTGTATATATCTGAGGAGGCTATCTGGGTGTAGCAGCCACGTTCCTCAATCACCAACATACAACTAAATCACTTGAGACGAGGAACCAGAAATTAAACACACATTGTAGCCAAAGCCCGTCACGCCTCTGACACGCCGGGTGGCGTCCAAAAGTGTCATTCACAAAAGGGCATTCATGACAAACAAAACATGGCAACACAGCACCACATGTATATTTGATTCACTCTGTCACACAAGACACACACACACACACACACACACACACACACACAGTACACAAAAGGAACAGACTGCTTTGTGGCAGGAATCCAGTCGTCCATGAACATCACTTTACGTAAGACGTGCATATATTTGATTTTGTGTCGCTCCGATGTTACAACTACGTCTTTACACACAGCATTGGTGTTGATTTGCAATGACAAGGTTGCACATGATTTAAGTCACACAAGAAAACACAGAGAAAGAGCCACACTTCCGTCATTCTCCTGTCATTCCTGAACGACTCATTCCAACCGCTGTGTTTTCTGGCTGGGTGATGTCGAGGTGTTTGTCATAATGGTCCTATGTGGACCGTGATGACTCCGCACAGCGTATTAGCACTTTGTGTCTCACCGGTGTGGCCGGACGCCAACCGCTTTACAATTAGCGCCTTGCATTTGCAGGCACACACAGACACACAGGCACATACACAGACACACACACACACACACATTCTAAAGCAGCTCCAGCCGTGCACGTCGACCACCAACCACCAGCTCCTTCGGTGGAGGGTCTTTACAGTCAGAGCAGCAGAGCAGACCCCACAGCGCCACCACTTGTAGGTGGGTTTTGCATTGGATGACTCCCACATTCTCCACGTTAAACATGCACGCTCCCACATGCATGACTGATATATATTGGCTGATACGGATACCCCCGGTCAGCCGCTGGTTGTTAAGAGGTGCAGCGGCGTGCGGCACTTGAGAGAAGCGAGCGAGCGGAGCGGCTGTGGGGGTGGGAGGAGTACGGGGCCACGTGACTCTAGGACTCTCTGAAGCCGCCCGTCGTGATTTGCCATCTGGCGACGGAGTGTTTTGCGGCGTTGCACGGCAACAGCTGGTGAGCTGACGTCTCACCTGGTGAAGAGGAGGGCCGCAGAAGGCGTGGTTCGAGTGGGCGGAGAGGAGGGGCCCGCCGCTCACCAAGTCGGAGTCCCGTGTGAAGAGGGCCACGCATTCTTTTTGTACTGTTGGTTTTGGCCGGAGACTTTTATCCAGAAACAGGTACAGTTGGTGTTCTGGCGTCTCCAGCACCGGGTCGGCTGCGGACATCGGGGATCGAACCCGGTGCCCTTTTTTTGCCCGGTACGCCCCATCACAACACTGTTTCTCCTCCTCTTCCTCCTCATCCGTTTAACTTTGACTTTACTTCGACCACAAATGCACAAGCTCCCAAATGCCTTCTTTGACTCATTACTTCAAAGCAGACGGTGTATGGATTATAGGCCTTCTTAAAACGGCGCAACTACAACTGGAGTACTATGTACTATTAATAGTGCATCAGTGAGTCGCACAATCGTCTCTCCTGTCTTGGGAAGCCAAATGGCAAACGGTGTGTTCATTTATGAGGGATCGAGAGGCCATTTGCAAAGCGCCCCCTACCATGTGGCTTTTTAACCTCGCTTTTTACCCTCACTCGGTGTGACCGACCCTAATAACGAGAGAAAAAAGTTCACAGAGTTTGTTGGAAATCTCATTTACAGATAACCTTTAAGCCGCTCACGCAGTCAAACAGACACAACGTGCGGTGAAATCATTGTTCGGCGGACCGTGCTTAATAGATCCCATAGTTACAAAAATAATACAATACAGTATGCGGCTTATCTGAAAATGAATTATAAGTGTCTTGACGAGTGCGCCTCTAATGCCCTTCACTTGTACAGTAAAAGCTCAAAGTATGCGTCTCTCCCCCAATAACGTCTAATGTATTCTTGTGAGGATAATTTTAGACGCGTCACTTCAGTGATGAAAAGCATAATTCTTTCCCCAAGTCGGAGTATTCAAAAGTTACTTTGTGTAATGACGAAAAAAGGACCAAAGGCAGCTACAACATCAAAACAAGGCACAGAAGCGCTTCAAGGACTCCATCGAAGGCGAGTGAACAAAAGCGGGGTTTGGTTAAGAAAGAATTGCTGAGCTTTTTTTTGCGGCTTGCTTTCAATTTAGCTCCAGTCGACGAAAGGCGAGGCGAGAGAAAGGCGCACAGTGGAGGGAAAAAGATTACGAACAAAGGATGGCTATCGTTCATATCTAACGACGGCATTGCTCTGGAAAAAGGACTCCCTTCACTGTCACTATATTTGTCCACAGTGGGGCGATTCGATTTTTTTCCAGCAGTAGGATATACATTTCACAAACGTTTAACACAGGACACAACACTGAGACCAAGGATAAACGATGAAGACAATTAATGCAGGCAATAAGTTCATTAATAGACCATGAGTTAAGACAACATCTACCTTTTCCCCCCTGAGAGTTTAGGAGGGAGATGGCAGAGGAATACAAAAACATGTGAATCGATTTGTTTTGGCTGAAGGGAGTCTAAGGAGCGAAGCAGGTTACATGAACTTAAATCCTCTTCACATATCTGAGGTGTTTCCTTGCAAAAGATGCAAATAATAGATGCGTCGGGAGAGTGATGGAAAGTGAATGACCCTGACGTATAACATTTACTCTGGTTTGCCAGACATTTATTATGTTCTTTTTTTTCCCTCCCAGTCGATCGAAACAATCTTCTTCTACTTTCATGCTTGACCTATACGGAACCCAACTCAACCAAGAGATGAAGCACTTTAAAGTTATATTCTCTTTTTTCTCTTTTCTTTTTTTAAGTGAGACTCATGTGTCTTGAACAAGCGCGTAATCATCACTGTGAGACTCAACTAATTCCATTTTCGAGCAATTGAAGTGTCTAGGTGTCCCCTATGTGCCCACTGCTTCTACTCAATATGTATTCGTAACAATTACTAATATTTATGTCATCATTTCATAACCCCCCCCCCCCTCCTTCGAACGATTGTCCAACTTAGAATTCCAAGTCCGAAATCTAATAGTGTAATAGTCACGCCCCTTGTGGATGAGCTCCATTGTCGCGACGGTTCATGGCTACAGTCTCTAACAATATTCCCTATGTTGTTACAGGAGAGAGAAATCATTTTTTATAAAATATGGGCACCTGAGTAAACCAAGTGTCTTCACTCAACGTGTGCAATGTGTGGATGAGCTACTTTCTAGGTCCACTTGTTGAAGAACCTCTAGATCGGGGGTGGAGGGCCACAACAGACCAAATGATACTTAGCAGGGGGGCCCAGACTAACAACAACTTACCTGATTAAAGATGTACTCTCTTGTGAGCTATACAGTTTAAAAATGAATAAAACTCATGAGGAATAAACACCAGGTTAGAGTCTGAGAGATCTATGCCAGCCGTTTTATTCCTTTCTAATGTTTCTAATATTCTTCTGCACATTGCAATTCAATAATCTACAATTGGAGTTCCTCCGTCACATCAGAAGGGTTGACTGAAAAGGGTTGAAATCTTTCTTAGCTCCAATCTCCGGTCCCCGAGCTCCTGAAAATGCAATATTGGGTGACGATATCAATAAGAAATAAGAAACCAGTCTTCAATGTGTTGTGAAATCTTACAGTATATGTTGTCTTCCTTGCCCATTGTTTGCAATCGCACTGTCATTGCAATGTCATTGAATCATCGAATTGAATGTAATAGAATAGAGCATTAAATAGTGTCTAACAACAATTTGAATTGAGCCAGTGATCTGCACAGCAGTGGGTGGGTGGCGGTCGTAAACACGCGCGTAGAGTTCGTCAGTTTCCTTGAATCGTTCAGCGCTGAAGCCTCGTCGGCGTGCGTGCGGCTAACTCGACTCATTGTTATATTTGAACATGCAAATCACAAGACGGCGTTGTTATCTCCACATGTCCAAAGCAAACCAAAAAGTCGCCGCCTGTCATTTCCTCGGCCAGTCAAAATGTAAATTATTACGCCGTTGATTCATCACGATTATAATACATCTCATGGCGTTTGCGATTTTGACGTTCGGCCAATCATCATCATCATCATCATCGCAATTTTGATGAACTATCTTCCACAGAGAGACAGAGACGCTGTTATTTCACAAGCCGTTGCGTCTCCACTGCTTCTCCGCTGCTCAGGAATACAACGTTTTATAAAAATGCATGAAATACGTTGGCCGGAGGAGGGTATATAGCACATCATTGCTTTGCTGCCGGAGTCCACCTAGCAGACCGGGGCCATCCGTGAACACCAGTTCAATATGGGAGTGGGGAGAAACATCCAGTCATGCGGTGCGCAGTGTTCTCGCTGCTGTTGCCGGTCACCCAGTAGGATGTGGGGTTGCGTTTAGCTTTTATGTCTGTCCTTGAATATTCCTGGAGTGGTCATGCATTGGCCCTGAGTTTTGGGGAACATTTTGAACTGAAACAAAACAATTCTCAGGAAGTCATTAAACTTTGGGAGGCGGCGGTAGCTCAGGAGGTAGATCGGTCGATCCCTGGGCTCCGGGTAGCTAAGTGTTGGAGGCGTCGCTCCCGACAAGCTGGCTGTTGCCTTGGATATGCAAATCCATTTACCATTTCTATTCAACTTCATTCCATTTTTCTTTCTTTCATTAATTGTCGTCATTAAAGTGTTCACCGGTGGTGATGTAAATAGATGATGCAAAGTAAAGCAATACATGAATGAATACATACATCAGATCTTCCCAATGCAAATGCCTACAAAAACACTTGTTCACATTAACATAGGGCATAACATTTTTGATAATGTGTGTAAATAGCATACTTTGTATTACTTTGAATTAAGAAATATATAGTCGTAGTATACGGTTGGTATATCACGCCACTGAGGAAAATAAAACCACAAATCAGTTCAGTACATAAAAACTGAAAACGTTTCAACGCATAATAATGAGGCTCTGATCTTGGTCTTTCGTGGGCTTTTGTCCCCTCCGATTTACGTACGATAAATATTCATGTGGTCCGTCGCAAAAATAAAGAGGAAAAACTCAAATATACAGTGCGTACGTACATACAGTACATAAAGAAAATGAGGAGAACCGATCAGAACTATCGGGACATCAATCACACATCAGCAGGGAAACGCAGCCGACGCGCCGTGGTTTGTTCAGCTAGCCCCCGCGCGATGGCACCCCGCTGAGCAAGGCGCCAAAACTCAAACGTAATGGATGTGTCAGGAACCAAACAAGGACAAAGTCTCACACACACACACACACACACACACACACACACACACACACACACACACACACCTGCCCTCTATCAGCAGGGCCCACCACTTAGCTCTCGTCAACCCCCTTTCTTTTTTCTCCTTCTAATCTTTTTCCCTCCACTGTGCGCCTTTCTCTCGCCTCGCCTTTCGTCGACTGGAGCTAAATTGAAGGACCGTTTACAGTCGGCAGCGCTGCCCCGGGAATGGAAAAAACCAAAAAAACCTGAAGCGTTTCTTAAAGACGGAGAAGGGGGGGCAGGGTTGGGTTGTCCTCTAAGGGTAGTAACACCTCGTATATAACGGTTGTTGAGAGAAAGGCGCACAGTGGAGGGAAAAAGATTAGAAGGAGAAAAAAGAAAGGGGGTTGACGAGAGCTAAGTGGTGGGCCCTGCTGATAGAGGGCCAGGTGTGTGTGTGTGTGTGTGTTGTGTGTGTGTGTGTGTGTGTGTGTGTGTGTGTGTGTGGACTTTGTCCTTGTTTGGTTCCTGACACATCCATTACGTTTGAGTTTTGGCGCCTTGCTCAGCGGGGTGCCATCGCGCGGGGCTAGCTGAACAAACCACGCCGCGTCGGCTGCGTTTCCCTGCTGATGTGTGATTGATGTCCCGATAGTTCTGATCGTTCTCATTTTCTTTATGTACTGTATGTACGTACGCACTGTATATTTGAGTTTTTCCTCTTTATTTTTGCGACGGACCACATGAATATTTATCGTACGTAAATCGGAGGGGACAAAAGCCCACGAAAGACCAAGATCAGAGCCTCATTATTATGCGTTGAAACGTTTTCAGTTTTTATGTACTGAACTGATTTGTGGTTTTATTTTCCTCAGTGGCGTGATATACCAACCGTATACTGACTATATATTTCTTAATTCAAAGTAATACAAATTATGCTATTTACACACATTATCCAAAATGTTATGCCCTATGTTAATGTGAACAAGTGTTTGTAAACTGCCTGTAGGCGTTTGCATTGGGAAGATCTGATGTATGTATTCATTCATGTATTGCTTTACTTTGCATCATCTATTTACATCACCACCGGTGAACACTTTAATGACTACAATTAATGAAAGAAAGAAAAAATGGAATGAAGTTGAATAGAAATGGTAAATGGATTTGCATATCCAAGGCAACAGCCAGCTTGTCGGGAGCGACGCCTCAACACTTAGCTACCCGGAGCCCAGGGATCGACCGATCTACCTCCTGAGCTACCGCCACCGCCGAAAGTTTAATGACTTCCTGAGAATTGTTTTGTTTCAGTTTCAAAATGTTCCCCAAACTCAGGGCCAATGCATGACCCACTCCAGGAATATTCAAGGACAGACATAAAAGCTAAACGCACCCCCCACATCCTACTGGGCGACCGGCAACAGCAGCGAGGAACACTGCGCACCGCATGACTGGATGTTTCTCCCCACTCCCATATTGAACTGGTGTTCACGGATGGCCCCGGTCTGCTAGGTGGACTCCGGCAGCAAAGCAATGATGTGCTATATACCCTCCTCCGGCCAACGTATTTCATGCATTTTTCATAAAACGTTGTATTCCTGAGCAGCGGAGACGCAACGGCTTGTGAAATAACAGCGTCTCTGTCTCTCTGTGGAAGATAGTTCATCAAAATTGCGATGATGATGATGATGATGATTGGCCGAACGTCAAAATCGCAAACGCCGTGAGATGTATTATAATCGTGATGAATCAACGGCGTAATAATTTACATTTTGACTGGCCGAGGAAATGACAGGCGGCGACTTTTTGGTTTGCTTTGGACATGTGGAGATAACAACGCCGTCGTGTGATTTGCATGTTCAAATATAAGAATGAGTCGAGTTAGCCGCACGCCACGCCGACGAGGCTTCAGCGTCGAACGCTTCAAGGAACTGACGGAACCTCTACGCGTGTTTTTACGACCGCCACCCACCCACCGCTGTGCAGATCACTGGCTCAATTCAAATTGTTGTTAGACACTATTTAATGCTCTATTCTATTACATTCAATTCGATGATTCAATGACATTGCAATGACAATGCGATTGCAAACAATGGGCAAGGAAGACAACATATACTGTAAGATTTCACACACATTGAAGACTGGTTTCTTATTTCTTATTGATATCGTCACCCAATTATGCATTTTCAGGAGCTCGGGGACCGGAGATTGAGCTAAGAAAAGTTTCAACCCTTTTCAGTCAACCCTTCTGATGTGACGGAGGAACTCCAATTGTAGATTATTGAATTGCAATGTGAGAAGAATATTAGAAACATTAGAAAGGAATAAAACGGCTGGCATAGATCTCTCAGACTCTAACCTGGTGTTTATTCCTCATGAGTTTTATTATTCATTTTAAACTGTATAGCTCACAGAGAGTACATCTTTAATCATGTAAGTGTTGTTAGTCTGGCCCCCTGCTAAGTATCATTTGGTCTGTTGTGGCCCTCCACCCCCGATCTAGAGGTTCTTCAACAAGTGGACCTAGAAAGTAGCT
This sequence comes from Coryphaenoides rupestris, assembly GCA_002895965.2. NCBI lineage: Eukaryota > Metazoa > Chordata > Actinopteri > Gadiformes > Macrouridae > Coryphaenoides > Coryphaenoides rupestris. The sequence continues at coordinate 90,903 of PIJE02001273.1, read as the reverse complement.
CATCCACACATTGCACACGTTGAGTGAAGACACTTGGTTACTCAGGTGCCCATATTTTATAAAAAATGATTTCTCTCTCCTGTAACAACATAGGGAATATTGTTAGAGACTGTAGCCATGAACCCGTCGCGACAATGGAGCTCATCCACAAGGGGCGTGACTATTACACTATTAGATTTCGGACTTGGGAATTCTAAGTTGGACAATCGTTCGAAGGAGGGGGGGGGGGGGGTTATGAAATGATGACATAAATATTAGTAATTGTTACGAATACATATTGAGTAGAAGCAGTGGGCACATAGGGGACACCTAGACACTTCAATTGCTCGAAAAATGGATTAGTTGAGTCTCAGCCAGTGATCGATTACGCGCTTGTTCAGACAGCATGAGTCTCACTTAAAAAAAGAAAAGAGAAAAAAGAGAAATATAACTTTAAAGTGCTTCATCTCTTGGTTGAGTTGGTTCCGTATAGGTCAAGCATGAAAGTAGAAGAAGATTGTTTCGATCGACTGGGAGGGAAAAAAAAGAACATAATAAATGTCTGGCAAACCAGAGTAAATGTTATACGTCAGGGTCATTCACTTTCCATCACTCTCCCGACGCATCTATTATTTGCATCTTTTGCAAGGAAACACCTCAGATATGTGAAGAGGATTTAAGTTCATGTAACCTGCTTCGCTCCTTAGACTCCCTTCAGCCAAAACAAATCGATTCACATGTTTTTGTATTCCTCTGCCATCTCCCTCCTAAACTCTCAGGGGGGAAAAGGTAGATGTTGTCTTAACTCATGGTCTATTAATGAACTTATTGCCTGCATTAATTGTCTTCATCGTTTATCCTTGGTCTCAGTGTTGTGTCCTGTGTTAAACGTTTGTGAAATGTATATCCTACTGCTGGAAAAAAATCGAATCGCCCCACTGTGGACAAATATAGTGACAGTGAAGGGAGTCCTTTTTCCAGAGCAATGCCGTCGTTAGATATGAGCGGAACGATAGCCATCCTTTGTTCGCAAGTTCGCAATGTCTGGGTAAATATTACCGAAGAGCTAAAATCTCTCTCTCTAAAATACCTATTGTATTGCATCAGATGCACAGAAGTAGTGTTGGTTTGGTTTGTTTGTTTTGTTCTGCTATCAGAGGATGAGGATGGAGTGTGTGTGTGTGTGTGTGTGTGCTTGGTGGCTGGTCTTCTGGGGCTCGGTGAGGCGGCACACCCGTGGTGCCCGGGCCAATCAAGGCACACGGGATAAGCCGGCCACTCACACACACACACACTCAAGAGAGCGAAGCCGGGTTGACTCAACAACTTCCGGTGTTCGTTGGCGTTGGAGGAGCCCAGAAAAGGAGTCATGTATCACGGGGCTTTGGCTGCAGATGGTGATTTTCTGTGTATTAGCTAATGTTTGCTACTCCCGCGCTGCTCTGTGCAGCTCTCGAGACACAAAGTAGAACTTGAAGCTGCTCTGTGGCAACGTGGAGGCCGACTTTACAATCTATGTTAATGCCGCTCATTGGCTCTGAATGTAATTTCTTAACAGGTCTGCCGCTTGAGGTTTGAAGCGTGGTTTGAAGTTCTTCAGCAACATGTTGAAAGACAGAGAGTGACGGACAGACAGGTCGGTGGGCATTTGGACTGAATGGTTGTTGCTGTTCTGTTCTGTTCTGTTCTGTTCTGTCATTCTGGCAGCAGCAGTGTAAACATAGCGGGACGAACAAGACCTCCGCGACTCCACTCAAGCGTCGTACGGCCGCTATATCTACATGAAGCAGACGGGAGAGAGAGAGAGAGAGACATAGAGAGAGAGAGAGAGAGAGTTCGCAGGTCGAAAGCGTGCGAGTGACTTGGGCGAGACACACGTCGCCGCGATAAGATACTTTAGTGGGCAAAGTTGTTTGTTAAGCAACATTTCTGGAGGAAATACAGTCGAGTGCGGGGGGGGACCACGGACCGCATGACCGTGTCTCAGACGGGGATTATTCTGCATGAGCGGCTGTTCAGGATTAATCTCCAAGAAAGTCTGTTGCGTTAAAAAAACATGGGCGCCGGTTTTTCGGCCGTCGACGTGGAGCCGTGCAACCTCCTTTCTCTCGGAATCGCCGGCTATAGAAAAGCAAAGAAGAAGCTTATTGTGGATGTACAATTGTCAACGTTATCAAAAGCGGTGTACATAAAGTGTGAAATACAGTTTGATCCTATTATATACAGTCATATATAATAGGATCATACAGTTTGATCCTGTTATATATGACTATTTAGTTATTTAGTACAGTGACAGTGACTCGAATTGAATGTCAGGAAAAGCGAGTACCAAATACTGTGTGCACAAAAAGGGGTTTGTTGTACACAGGCATATAAATAGCCGTATGTATACGACGTTCATATTTTCAATGATCACAGCTTGTTTTTTAATATTCTACGTCCCCAGAAATATATTATCCAGAATAACAGTGAGGATGGCGCAAAAGAGATTGAGTCAACAACAACAATGTTGAGAAAGAAAAAACACCGTTCACAACAGAGCATCCGTTACATTGCTCTGTGAACGATGCTCCGGTCTCACGCTGTGAAGATAATATCGCTTATTATTGGTGGCCCTTAATGACCTCCTATACAGAGATGTATGTGTTGTTGGTTTCATCTTAACTTTCAGAGCTTTTCAAGCGCGGTCTGTTTTGTTTCTCCAACAACTTCCAAAAAACGTTCTTCTTTTTTTCTATTTAAGAACCATTATTGGTATGATAATATAGATGGTTTAAAGGGGGGGGGTAGGAATCCAGGGCAGTGGAAAAGTGACCTTGTGAACAAACAGAAGCACAATAACGATAAAAGAAGCAACTTCGAGACTGAATATTGAGTTTGCTGGGGAACTTGATGAAAATAACCGGATGTGTGAGCCTGGCACAGAGTGCACAGAAATGGCCGTCGGTGGAGTTGGGACCAGTGGGAAACACTCTGGCTATTTTTTTTTTTATCAGTCTGTCCCACAAGGTGGAGTCATGTGAGGGTTTTTTTTTTTTTTCCCGTCGGGCTTGAAATTGCATTAACGGTGGCTTGGTAATGCCTCTCCTGGAGGATTGTTGCAGATAACTTTTCCACTCCAGTCATGAGCGCGGTGTTCACTATGAGCTCCGTTTATCTGTCGTCAGTGAAGCAGTTATTATATGAAGAAAAAAACGTGCAATGTTGAAATTGTATATATATACACTATAATGCAAGGGATTCTTCATAGGGGCTGGTGTTCGAGAAGAGTAACGCCAAACTAATGCTTTCAATGACAAACAATCACGTCCCGATTGCGGTGGCCAGGTCGAATTCACTCAACGGAGAATCCAATTAGGCGCCGACCAATAGGAAGGCAGGGACTCAGGGACGCATTGGGCCTCATTTTATTTTGATGTATTCATTTATTTATTTCATTGGCTGTGACACGCCGATGGCACTCTCTGCATCTCACGTGCACGACTTAATCTGCAAATAACACATGGCCACACCACTCCATGAAACAGAAAATGGTGGGACAGGGAGGGTGGGGAGGTGGTTTTCATACACTCAATTCTGTGGCCCACAAGATTTCCATTCTGCTCACTGGCCAGCATGTAGCATGGGCTCTTCACGATTACTGTGGTGGACTCCACTCCTTCACTTGTTGAATTGCAAACTGAATTAGCAAACTGAATTATTCTGGGTCTTTCAGGGCAGAGCTTCGATGGGGGCCCAAGAAAATAAGCCCGACCCAAACCCAACCTGGGCACGCTTTGTCTGCCCCTGGCACAGGCCCCTCCCATTGGCTGTATTTATGGGCCCCCGAGCAGGATCTTGATGAACAGCACAACATGGAAGACTCTGACCTCTGGCCACCATCTGGGGACAAAGTAACACGTCACCGCTACTCGATGTTGTCAGTTGTGTTACCTGTTGTGTTAGTTGTGTTACCCGTTGTGTTAGTTGTGTTACCTGTTGTGTTAGTTGTGTTACTATCGCCTCACGCAGTGCACTTATCAAAACAAGATTTCAATCATGAATCATCAGAGGAATGCATGGCAGCCACGTACACACACGTACGCACACACACACACACACACACACACACACACACACACACACACACACACACAAATACATATGAATGTTATGATCATTATTTTATTTGTTGTTTTCATGGCATCTCTGATGAGAGGAGAGCTTTTCTGTCGGTTCAAGTACAGTACATTATTTAAAAATGGTACAAACGTTGGTGTATCATTTTAGTATTCATTCCTTCCCCTCTCTTAAATTAAACATTTGTTCATCAGCTCATTTTCCCTCGTGTTGACATTATGAAGGGTGTGTGTGTGTGTGTGGGGGGGGGGGGGGGGGGGGGGGGGTGGTCTGGTGTTACTCTTAGTGAGTACTTGGAATCATATAGCGATGGCATACTCTGAAAGCCATTACATCGTAGACCCGCACCGTAATATCCAGCTCTGTACAGAGAGGGCATTTGTTCAGTGTAATGTGGACCGCTAATACTATTCTCTGTATGCCGTTGCTTTAATGATCTCATTTGAAGAGGGAGGGGGGGGCAGTGGAAGGGGGTGGTCGTATGTTCAACCCAAAACTTGCAAATTGCAAATTGTAAGTTTGGGGAACATATAATGTCCTGTAATATATCCTATGTGTAGTATAAGCTATGTAACCTAATATATATATAAAATGAAGGGGGAAAAAAGCGTTCAAAGCTGAAGACTTCTGGTCACATTCTAGATCAAACAAAGCAGCCCAAGCATCGGCCTCCATGATTCATTTTCTTCTTGAGGTCTGTTTACTAACCTGAAGGAGAAATAGATGGATTTTTTGTTTCTCTTGGTAGTGCAGGAACAACACAAGATCAACAGAGAATTTAAAGTACCTCGGCTGTGAAGCCAGTCGGTGCCTTAGGACTCCATTTTGTATGTTGGCACGTTAGTACGAAGAATCACAAACACAGAATGTTGCTCTGTCTCGTCCACCCTGGTTTACTGCCTGTGCCACTTTTTTTTTCAGAGGTCTACATAGTAAGTTCACTCTTTTGAACAGTGAATTTGAATTTGTAAATGTGTATTTGTAATGCGTCCCAGAACCAATGAAAATGTTTCATAGCCACACAGTCTAAACACAGAATACAAAAACATCCACATGTGTTGCTGCTGTTGTTCTCGTGGTACGTTGCTTGAAAGCCAGGCCAGAAGTCACTCACTCAATCTAGCTTCAGATGGTTGTTAAGGCGGTTAAAGACGTTTGTTACGAAGAAATTGTCTCCGGCTTCCCTTGAGAGACAGAAGGTCAAGCAACTTTTTTATTCTCTCAAACAGTTTGTGGACGGGGTGGGTGGGGGGGGGGCATCTGGTTCCCCGAGGTGTTGGCTAAGGTGTCCGTGAATGGGTGTGTGAGTGGGAAGATCTTGAGTCAAAGTTAGAAGAAGCCGAGGAGGAACGAAGCGGTTTTTTTTTTATCAGCAAATTGCGTTTTCTCCCTCTTGTCAGTGCTGTCCTTGGGCTCTGAATGTGTGTTTCTGAATACACAAGTTTTTGAGGGACTGGGATAAACTATGTTTGCGTGGGTGGGTGGATAGGTGGACTGGTTCTCTGCCTTTAGAAATGATCAGAGTCGAGTTAAAGGTGGTCTGTAACAATTACAAAGAGCAATTAAAATGGGCGCTGCCGTCCGAATTCACAACATTGGAGAGAGTTGTCTCGGCTCCTATGGTATGGACCTATGGTAATGGACCATTGGCTTTTTCGTTTGGGTAGAATCTAGTACGATCTCATTTCATCCACTTCATCTGTTTCCTTCCATGGCTGGGTACTCAGAGAACAGCACACAGACCAAAACAAAAAAACCAATGTTCGGTCCCCACCTGGGCCCTATAATACACAGCAAGATGTGGGCTTGTCGAGGTAACTTCAGATTGAACCTTTCACTGTTGTCCGTGTCACGACGGTGGTTCACTTTTAACTGGGATGCATCGCCATGGTAACATGCCCTTAACACCTGCTCCAGAGCACGTTATGTTTGACGTGAGAGATCAACACGTATAAAAGCGCCGCCTGCCGACCAATCAATTATCTTGGAAAATCGTGTCACCATTCCAAAGAGATCCGATTGAAGAGTGAGAAGGTGTCTGAAAAAACAAGACCCTAACCCTCACCCAAGAATAAGGCTATGTCTACGCTACACAAGCTGGTTATTATGTTTGTCAATTGTTTATTCCATTGAATGGAAAATTGTAACTATAGAAAGATCTATGTTTTCATATTATCTTGAAATTATAATTTCATTAGTGCTGGAAAAGTCACCATGTTTCCTGAATCTCTGATGACATATGATGATCATTTTATGATTCAGTACACTACATTTTGTATATATTGCACCTTTAACAGACAGACAGACACATTCTAACACTGTGTTGCTTCATATTCAAATATATACCAGTAAGCCTACCTGCAAGCACAGATCTTAGCGTGGAGTGTAACTTGTATGTTGCACTTTAACTCACTTTAACGATTAGTTGTACTTCGTTGTACTTATAAATAGATAACTATCTCATACTACTAACTAACTATCGTATACATACTAACTGATACTAACTGAACGTGTGTTATAAAGAGAACACTTTAAAGTTATAAATTGGAACAAGTGGATGGAACAGCCAGCAAAATCATTTATTCAATCACTGATTTGGAATGCATTGCCTTTGCCATGAAAGTCAAAGCACGGTTGAGGCTAGGTGAACGTGGAATATTTTAATTTTAATTAATTAATTTGAACTCCTGCAGCTCTTGTTTTGAGCCAAAGGGGCCACATCCGAACGTAATCCACAGACTGGCTTTACAAATAAATAAAACAACCAAAAACACTCTGTAACCCTATATTAGGATTAGACCTGAGGATGTAGGCTTAGTGTGCTCCTCCCCAGCACTGGTAGCAGACCTGGGAGCAGAGAGAATTACACACTTAATGACTTTATTTCCCGTATTGACGGGAGTAAGAAGTGAGGCTTTAGTGGCGGTTTATTTTTTACGATTTACAAAATACCTGCGCAAGGATGAGACGTATTTGTGTCCATGAAATAGGTCACAACATTGCGCTTGTTAAACTGACCTGCGATGGCTGCTGGAACAAGATAACGAAAATTCATAGTCTAAACCATTCACCAAAACTTCTATAATTCCGCATTTACTTTGATAGTGTGTGTATTGAACGGGATGAATGAATGACCATGTACTGTACACCTAATAATGCATCCAATCATCCACCCCATACTCTTATTTCACGGTCAGATTGTTTAGTTTATGTTAAGTGAAGGCACCGCTCCAACATGAATTATGAGCTCGGATAAAAGTGACATGCGAGCTGATAAATGCCTCCAACCCCCATAGGGAATGACTTCTTAATCAGCACTTTTTATATAGTTTGTTATCCTCCATGGAATTCATGCTCACACCTTACTGTGAATTTCTTCTTCTACAGATGCTTATGCTGTGTTTACCTCTTTAAAGCAGCCACTTTATGAATAATGACCGGCCATCAATCACACTGGTTATATATTATATATTAAATGTATATTTATTTACCCGGGGATATATATAAATACATCGCTGCTGACCTAGTGGTGTACCCCCAGCATGTATGTTTTTAGCGGTGTGTCCGCTGAGGTTCAACATCGCGTTATTAATGTGCACGCATACTTAAAAGTTACCGTGGGAAAGTTTGTGGTGAAACCAAAAAAAAAGTTGAGTCAGTTTGAGTAATAGAAAAAAAGTGTACATACCAGGAAGGAGATAATACCCCCCGAAAGGTGTGTGTGTGTGTGTGTGTGTGTGTGTGTGTGTGTGTGTGTGTGTGTGTGTGTGTGTTTGTGTAAGCAAAGGGGACAGTATCTCTGGAGGTCTAGGGAAGAGCGAACCTTCCCTGTGGGTACAAGCTAAAACGGTCATAACCCCAAAACTGCTTTTGTGTTTTTTCTTCTCTGTAAGGCTTATTTATAGGCCATAGTACAACAAATGTCAAGCAAAGGATGCTGGGAAGGTTAAACATCTCCATTTACAGCGTTACTACTTTTGGCTCTTGAATTTCCGAACCGGGACATTTTAGGAAATGGAAGATATCGCTTGAGTCATTCGAGGCGAAGCTGCTTCTTGCGGTGTCCGCCCCGGGGACTACGGCAATTGAATCCTCAACTCTAAAAGGTTTGACTGTATATCGTGTACCACATCGTCGAATCATATTACCTAAATTCGCCGTATCTGGGAGGAAGAAAGTCTCACACAAAATGTCCACTTTGTTGAATAAGCGTTTAACTTTTGTAAATAATGTGAAGTGTTTAAATCGTTAAATCATGCGCCGTGGGACGTAAAAAAATGAGCAGTTGTGTGGGCTTGGGCGTGCATGATGGAGTACTGGGTTATTAAACACCTTAATAGAGCTGCAGAGGTGAACACTCGCAGAGATCGCACACAAATATACCACCTGGCACATTACCCCATAGAAAAGAGAGGCAGAGGGTTTCCCAATGCATTTAAATGAAAGGTTATTAAAAGCTATAAAATAAAAAAGTATAAAGAGTCAGTAAAATTACAAAAAAACGCCTTATAATGCTTAAGTGAACCCCTATGAAGGGAGTTTGACCTTATTTTCCACATAAACCGACAGCCATACCATTCAAGTAAGAAAAATCGAAAAATGCATTCATCATTTATATTCCCTACTTTCCTATTCACTATTTTCAGATGCTTTTATCTAAAACGTCTTGCAGTGAATTCAGATATAAATAATTAAGGGGTGGACATCCAGCTTAAGGATACCTACAGATAGGTCGTGCACAGTGGAGATTGAACCCAGTACATCTGTCGACTGGGAGTGGACCACCAAAGCCACTACACTGCACATCTGTTTCATGTGCATGACCAAAAACTACAGCAGAAAAACACCACGACTGGACCAAAATGCACTTCAGACATCCATGTTTTTTAATGTTTCAGGAAAACACTCAAAACAATAATCAATAAAATTCAATAAAACCTTGTTTTATTTCTGTTTATTGGACATCTTTTCTTCCCCCCGCGTTCTAATCATACACATTGGTATGGTTCCAACATTAAACTTGTAATTGTGTTGTGTAAGACAAAAAAAAGTATGTGCATACAACTGCCCATTGAAGAGTACAAGCTACAAGCAGATTTAATAATCCAGCTAATTGTTTTTTTGGTTTCAAGAGCAAAGAAACCTACACACAAGGGTGATGTGATTAATATTTATAGAGCGTTGCATCATCGGCTAGCACCCAAAAAAAGAAAAAGGGAGTCTTGTGGGTCATCGTATTCTATCCTGATTGTAATTCCTTTTAAGCACGGGCGGCATCTGTTTGATTACTTTACTGTCATCAGTCAACACGACACATCCACGCTAATTTCATTAGCTGCTAACAAGCTTGCCGATGTTATGCATCACAATGACAATGTTAGCGAGTCAAAGGCGACTGAGATCTATGGTAATATCACTTAGTTTCCTTTTGGAGGGAACTGCTATAGCATAGAGTTGTTTCACTTTGGGAAATTGCGACTGCAGTTTTTAAAAAGGGGCCTTATTTTACCCGCAGGAGTGATGTTGGTTCGCCATCGCGAGCCATTTCACACAAACTGCCCTATAGTGACATCACACATGGGAGTGTCCACCCAGACCTCGTGGTAGAATAGGGCCATTTCATGTTTGCCTTTGGCTGCGGTCAGAAAGCCTTTTTTGCTTTTTTGGCAGAGCTGTTCAAAAGGGAAGGTGCTTTCATGCTTCCATTCTTATCTCCTTGAGAATAGGGTACACTGGGCCATCCTTTACGAAGGGAAAGGAGATCGTGCTGTCCCACAATTCCTTGTGGCGGCCCTATTCGGCCATTTATGGAAACAACCGGACATCACGTCCGGTGAGCTGTGGCCTGTGAGCTGATCCAATCCGGCCCGGGAGGGAATTTGATGAAATTGATTGATTTCTTCTTTCTTGCTGATGACTTCACTTTATCCATAATCCCAAAAATAATATGCTGTAGTTCCTACAAATCACCACAAAGCTGCACAAGTTACAAATATGCATTTTGGTTGAATTAAGTTGAGAGAGATGGAGCTAAGACTGTTTCGCTCACCCTGTTCACAACCCTTCACAGAGGACAGAACACGTGACAGAGGACCTCCAATCGGAGATGAACCAATTGAAATGCGACACCGTGTTCAAAGGCACTGAGGGTGTGATTTGTTTTTTTTTAATCAGCACCGAGGATCGAACTATCCCAATATAAATCTTTTACCTCAATAATTCTATCCATGTTTGGTGAACAGCATTTTCAGTTATGTACATAAATCAAAATGCAGGTCCAAACTTTCTTCATTAAAAAGGAATAAATCAAGTTGGCCTAAATATCTGACTCTAGCCGTGCGTATATTCCTCAAATCAATCATTTTGTTTAGGAGACTTTAAAGGTGTATAGCGCACAGAGAGTACATTTTCAATCATATCAGAAGTGTATTATTAGTCTGGCCCCCGCTGAGTAGCATTGAGTTTGACAACCCCGATGTAAACAATACGCTAATTGGTACGCTGGCCGACGAGTGCAAATGTAATGGAACTTAAGGAAACACATGCAGATAACCAAAAACAAGCAAATTAAGAATACATCAACATCAATTTGAAAACATATGCGCAGCATTTATGAAACATGTGGCAAATACTCAAACATGCTACCTAAAAGTAGATAAATATAAATAAATAAATAAATAGATATTCCACTAGTATTCACGTTTACATACAGCCGTGCATATTTCAACCTAACACACCCCCACGACGTAGTCCTATGGCGAGTTGTTATATATCTAAATATATATCCAAAAACCTGTTGATATAAGTCTTTCAAAATGTTTAAAAGTAAGTGTATTTCTCCTTCAGACCAGAAATGCAGGCTGGTCTGTTGGGCCTGCATCTCTACCCCAAACTGTTGGTTTGTTCAGAACACACAGAGCTGACTGTAACAAGGCAGTTTGGGTGTGTTGCAAACGACAGTAAATACCCCGATTGAGATGCACATTCCGAATGCGATGTATACATGTCCAAATAATGCTCCTAAAACCTGAATAACATCAGCATATCCCACGTGTCTTAATCGGAAAATGCTACTTTCGGAATAAAGCCTCATTCATATAATTAGCAATATCAGTGTGCATATAAATGTACTCAGTGACTACGTTTCCTGACTATGATTCCACTATTAGTCCAAATTAGTCGGAATATGCATCTCAGTTGGGGTACTTACTGCAGTTTGCGACACGCGCAAACCGCCTGTTTAAGGCAGTAACCAAACTAACAGTTTGCAAGGCTGGGGTAGAGATGCAGGCCCAAAAGACAAGCCTGCATTACTGGTCTGAAGGAGAAATACACCTACTTTGAAACATTTTGAAAGACTTGGATATCAACAGGGTTTTGGATATATATTTTGATAAATAAAATTCGGACTTTAGTTCGATTTATGCTGGTATTTCACTTCATGCTGTCCGTGCGTATTGTGATTTTCAGAATTGGATTATTTGGGGTGTTTTTTGTTTTTTATTTCATAAAACCAAAAGAAGTACAGAAGCCTCCACCATAAATAAAACCTGTTATCTACAATTTCGTCATCCATGCCATTTTTCCAAAAAAGACGTGAATATCATCTATTCCTAAATAGAGTGGTGAATTAGCGATTGTACCCAATGCTAAATTGATAAGCCACAAATAATGCACACTGCTTTTGACCTTGGCCAGCAAACCATTTTTTATTTACTCGTGCGTTTCATTTTTAATCAAGTTGGCCATTTCAGTCAGTAACTTGCCTGACTTTGTCGTAACTGAATCAAAACGAATTCCATTAAAGAGACATCACTGAATATCACCCAGGTCAAACAAATAAACACGTTCATGTGTCTACTGATTTGATACGCCTCAAAAGGGCTTAAATACATATTCAATAACACCACACAACTTTGGATAGCTCAAGGACAGAAATTATCGTATCAACAAGACGTTGAAGCCATCAGAATGTGCTTTTCATCCAGGGCCAGTAGGCCTGGCGGCGATATTGAAAAATATGACAAATACAACAACCGAGAAAAATAACACACCATCAAGGAATTCATACTGACGCCTGTACGCTGTCTAAAAATGCCGTAATTGGCGTCCATTTTCCGCACTTCCTATTCCATACAGACGCCTTTTTGTCTTTCTAGCCCATTAAATGCACAGGACGTCGTACGTTGGAAGGCAGGAGCGCACCGGCTCGGCTGCCGTGATCAATGAACGTTCTTCAAAACTCTTTAACACAGTCAGGTACCACGGGGGAATTAGACTATACACCCCTCCCCCCACTCTCTCCACACACACATTAAACGATCGAGAGACCAGAGAGAGAGAGAGAGAGAGAGAGAGATAGAGAGAGAGAGAGAGAGGTTGGACTGCAAAGTGCTTGCCAACTCTTCAAGGATGATTATCATTATTCACCAGTTATTGGTGATGTGTCTGCCACTAATGTTTAACTAAGCTGATTAACAAATTAGCTGGCCAATCCAATTCACCGGCTGGCCTCGCCAACACACGTTTTAGAGTGAAAGTTAATAGGCGCTGGGGTTTCCAGTGGAGGTGTACATTTCAAATGTCTTCGTGTGTGTATGTGTGTGTGTGTGGCTGTGTGTGTGAGTGGGTGCGTGTGCATGTGTGTGGATGTGCATGTGTGTGTGTGTGTGTGTGTGAGTGGGTGCGTGTCTTTAGATATCTTTTCACAGATTTAATGGAAAATGATACGCCGTCATTAACAGTAACTCAGTGGAATTAAATGAAATTCCGGACTCAATGTTAAATAGGTACTTGACAAACGAATTTGAATGATCCTATTGTATTTTTTTGTATTCACGTGACAAATTAGCTGGAGTCTCATTTATATGACAAGTAAATGCATATGTGTGCATAAATCATCAAAGCATACGCACCCAAAAAGTACTTCTGTCATAAGTCACTCATGTCATGGATTTAACCATTAATTACATTGCATAAGTAATACACGTTAGCTTGGCGGTATGTTTCTACTCTTAGTGCTGTAGGATTTAAGGCAGGGCATAAAGATGTCAGATACAACATGGTGGTACACCAGATATATATATATATATATATATATATATATATACAGTATATGCATATAAGTGCAGGCCTATAGGTTACATGCATCACAGATCAGAACCAAAGCAGTTGGAGGCTGGGGTGCTCAGAGAGTGCTGCCAGAAGGAGCTTCGTGGACATCATGTCAAAACTACATTCAGAGAGTCATAAACCATGCAGTTCTCCACCTATAGTCCACTGAATAAAATATGCATCGCCTGATTTGAAGATGTGTGATTATATGTTTGGATTCTGTGGCAGCTAACTGCCTTATGGCCTGTCATCGGTGCCTGAGTGAGGGGTTGGTGGGATGACGGAGGCGTGACTGGTGAGCGTTTGCGTACGCGGCTGTCGCTTCGGTTAATTAGAGTCTCCGGTGACAGCTCGAGAATACGAGGTAAATAAAGGTGGAGGAGAAACCTTTTTTGTCTCCCCGCGCCCTCTCAATTCCCTCTCAATTCCCTCTCAGAACAACACGCCTTGCTGTGTTCCTTTTTCCCTTTATGATTAGCTTTTTTTTCTGTTGTTATTTTCTGTGTTTGGTTTCTGTGAATAAACGCAGTGTCATGCGAACATCCCGTTTTTAATTTGTAATCCGTGCGGGGGCTCAGGTATAGTTCCGTGCGGCTTTGGGGTTGGCAGTGGGAAACGTCCCCGTGTTTCCCGGACGTATTTCCCTCGACGGACGCGTAAAACAAAACATCCATAACCCAGAGCCCGTCTGTTGCCTTCTGTTTGCTGTTGCCGTCTGTCGGAAAATAGCACTGTATAAGAAGGGTCGCGGAAAATATAGGTGTGTGGTGTGTGTGTGTGTGTGTGTGTGTGTGTGAATAAAATATTTAGAAACCAGTGCCGACATTAGTGACCGACATAAGAAATGATGATGCTGGGGGTTGTATGAGTCAGTTTTGTGTAGGAAGAGGTGTACACGTTATGTTGTGCACCTTTTTATAATGAGGCACCCTGACTTCGACAAAAAGTCGACAAAGTGTGAGTTAATCACTGAAAAATGTGTAAAAACAAATGCAATATCGAACATCAATGTATATCATCATGTAAGCGTCCCCGATGACATGTGAAATACCAGGCCGTTCTCAGGACATGTATTTTAAGGTTTCTAAATGATGGGCTGTTATGGCTGTGTACCATTCACCTTCAATTTTGCCGGACAATGAAAGGTAAAACACCTCGTTACCCCAAAACGTATCCCTGCCCCCAAATTACTAACTGACTATTATGTCAACCACACAACCGCCGCAGTTTAAAGGCACTGAACTGCAGTTAGCTCTCCTGGAGAGCAACACAGAAATGTTAGTATCTTTTGAATGGATATTGCCAACACCGTCAGCACAGTCTAGTCTAGTCTTGTTTTTCCCAGTCGCCTTGAAGCTTGAAGCCAAGTTACTAAGAAATGGAGTCTAGAAAGATGCATTGTGACTCTTAAAACACAAAGGAGGAAATCGCAGAGCAGTGTCCCAAAATGTGGGAGGTGGAGGGTTCCTGCAGGCGAGCACAGGGATGGAAGAGAGAATTTAAGGTCTCGTAGTGAGAGGACACGCCGACAGATTCTAAAAAGCAACAACGACAAAAGCACAGTATGAATGAACTTTTAGCAATGTGTGGAACACAAGAGCTGTAAACAAACCAATGATTGTATAACTGTCAAATTAATCCTCCACAAAGTAGGGTGCAGGATATTGCCAGAAAGTTGTGGTTGTGTCTACCCCTATTGTATGAAACAAGGAAATGCACACTCAATACATCGGTTAGAGGACTTTGACATAATGTCAAAACTATTAGTTCTTAACATTCTGTTGTGTGTGTGTGCTGTGAATATTTTAACACAATCAGATTAAACATTGCACCTTTAACAACTGATACAATATGAATGACTGTGCCCGGTGTGTACCAAAGTGTCAAACTTTAAAGTCACAGGGCAAAAACGTATGCAATCACGACCTTCAGTCACCGTTCAGAGGGCATCGTTTTTAAGCAGTGCTGGAAGTAAATAAAGTGAATTAAGACTCAAGGATTACAACGTCTGGGTACGTCAAATGATCATAAAACAAAAAAAAAGGTAGATTGCACATTGTGCAAAGTTTCATTGAAATTGAATAACAGCACGAGTGCAATTCAAGAGTATGCAAAGAAAAGACGCACACACACACACACCAAATATTTGGCTCACCAGAAAAGGAGAAAAATAACAAAACATAGTAACTAGAGTCTATTTCCTATTAACCAACATGGAGATATTAAATGTTTCATTTATTTATTTATTATTTACAAATGATATTATTTTTTACCAATAACTGTGCCAGTGGGTGTGTGTAGGGGGGCGTCATTACTTATTTTTACCAAAGGAGGGGCCGTTTGGTAAAAATGCCATAAACACTAAGACTTGTTAGTTTTAGCCAATTACCAAAGTCAGAAAGCAGTCGTGTCTGTTTCTTGTGTTTGTTTACTGTCAGCTCCACTTCTATTTGCCGCTGATTTCTTGGCAGTAGCTATGAAGCACCGTGGCGGGTGCTGACCTACACTGAAAACCGGCGAATATACACTGGTTTCAAATATCTTACAAAAATGGACTTTGAGAAATTATGCTTTTTAAGAACACACAGTCAACGACAGACAGGTTTATTAGAAAGACAGGGTCAAAGAATAGTAAGAAGAAATGGCATCTCATGAATTCAAAGCACTGAATATAATTCATTATAGCAGATAGCCATAAGAGTGAGTTAAGTGTTAAGTGTTAAGTGTTATAGACAATAAAATGGACTGGACTAAAATGTGCGTGATTTTATCTCAATGTGTTGAAAAGCCATTTTCAGGTGTATAGTGTATAGCCAAGTTTTTACAACACATATCTTAAAAGAATAGAATAGAATAGAATAGAACTTTATTAATCCCGAAGGAAATTCTTGTGCCAGGTTACATAGCGATGCAGTACAATAAAACAATATGGAAAACAAGAATGCTAAAAATAAACTAACCGATTTACAAATTTACAGTTAAAATATACAAATATGTAGGCAAGATAAGATATTTCGACGGCGAAAACAATTTGGCATAATTGAAGTGAAATATTATTGGACATGACATTAAGAATATTGCACATGATGATGAGAGGAGATGAGAGGTAGTGTTATAGATAATATTTATAGACAACATGATAATAATAATTGCACATGATGTTGGACAGTAATATTAATATTGCACGTAATACTGAGGAAAGTGCACATGATGTTGAGAGGTAATATTGCACATTATATTGCTGTGTTCATTGTCTTGTAGGGGGAGTTATAGGGAGGAGTTATAGAGTTTGATGGCCACAGGCAGAAAGGACCTCCTGTGGCGTTCTGTGGTGCACCTCGGTAATCTCAGTCTACGGCTGAAGGTGCTCTGGTATGACTCCAGTGTGGCGTGCAGGGGATGGGAGGCGTTGTCCATAATACTGAGTAGTTTACTCAGCATCCTCCTCTCTGAGACCTCCACCAAAGACTCCAATTCCACTCCCAGGACAGAACCCGCTTTCCTGATGAGCTTATTGAGTCTGTTGGCGTCGGCTGCCTTCACCCTGCTGCCCCAGCACACAACAGCGTAGAAGATGACGCTGGCCACCACAGAGTGATAGAACATCTGCAGCATGGTCCTGCAGACGTTGAAAGATCTGAGTCTCCGTAGGAAATACAGGCGACTCTGACCTTTCTTATACAGGGCCTCTGTGTTTTTAGTCCAGTCCATTTTATTGTCTATAGTCCAGTCCAGTCCATTTTATTGTCTATAACACACATTAATGAAACCAAAGTCATTCACACACTATACTGAAAACCTCACACACACACAAGTGAAAACCTCTCACACACACTACTGAAACACTTACACACACACAAGTGAAACGCTTTCACTTGTGTGTGTGTGAGGTTTTCACTATAGTTTGTGAATGGTGTCACTTGTGTGTGTGAGAGGAAGTTTTTCACTTCTGTGTGTGAAAGCGTTTCAGTAGTGTGTGTGTGTGTTTCACTTTAACCGGAAGGTGGTTGAAAACACGTGACTCAGACAAGGTAGTGCACTAGACAGGTGCGCTACACGGCGTCTGCCCAGCCTACAGGTAGTCTCACAGAAGCAGCTGCATTACTCCGCAATATATATGAATATATATTCATATATATGAATATATATGAATCACGGACGTGGACGTCCCGTCGCGTCGCTGTTCCCGCCAGCATAGCAGCGTACTGCCGGTGAGGAGGACGCCCCGTTATCCAGCGGCACCAGGCGCAAGGACAACAAGGTAATTCGTCGGTATTTTAAGTGATCTTTTTAAGTGATCTTTAAGTGATCCACCCCCCCCCCCCATCATAACTGCGAATTAACGGACCCCCCCCATCATAACTGTGAATTAACGGACCCCCCCCCATCATAGCTGCGAATTAACGGAGCCCCCCCCCCATCATAACCGCGAATTAACAGAGCCCCCCATCATAAAAGCGAATTAACGGAGCCCCCCCCCCATCATAACCGCGAATTAACGGAGCCCCCCCCCCATCATAACCGCGAATTAACATTATTAAACAGTTTGATATACAGTATGTTGGATTATATGGATTATATAAATAATAATAATAATAATAATAATGATAAGCATAGATGTATTATAAACATGCGTTAGATATATATCAATGTATTAATATTTCTATATATAGATATATAGAAATATTGATAGATAGATAGATAGTGACTATTCGGAACACTGAGGTAGCCTAATGCTAACGTATCGCACCAAGTCAATGGAAGCGGCTAAAGAAAAGCAAACGCTAACCCGGCGAACTCACTGACTAATCTGGTCAAGTCAGGCAAGCACAACTTCACAGATATCTCCACGTATCTCTTTAAAGCAGACAACCGACGACACACAGCATGTGAATACAACCAAAAGAATGCTACATACTGCAAAACCGTTTCTTGAATATAATGACTATTCAATTAATTTATTCATTTGCAGAATCGTAAGGCAGCCTTGTTTCAAATTGATTTCCGAGCATCCACCCATAACATAATTAGAATGTAGCAAGGCGCCCCTACAGAGCGCAATTATTTGCATTCTCTGAGTTCCTGTGAAATGAATAATAAATAATCAGAAAGCCTCTGACAAACTTGAAAATATGAAAATTAATACATTCGCTTATGTTAATTGTCTGTTTATGATAACTGATTAATTACATTATTTAGGTATGCAATGGATTAATGAAAGTTACAAATTTGTTGCAGGCTTGATTTTCTCAGGACTTTTAATTATTAATTTTTTATGGAAATAACATTTCGATGTTTTTTTTTTCTGTTTTCTTCACACAGTTGCCCATTACAATACATCAACTGTGCAAAGCATACGGTCTATTATCAAAACAGTGTTTTTTTTAATTGCACACTGAAGCATAGTCAATTAAATTCAAATCCAATTATTCTCTGCTGATTTGTTTTTCTTGGGTTGTTGTTTTTTTTACTTTGAAACTGCTGGGAAAACAGAGACAAATAACCACTTTACATTCATGCGTGTGTGTTGGAAGTGTCTGTGTTCATCATATGTCCTCCTGTGAAAGGACATGTCCATCCATGCAATACACACCCCCTCATCATCCACACATACTGTATTATATTACATATTACAGGACATTTGAGTCTGTGATTAACCTACAGAAACAATATATTTGCGTGATGCTAAAGTCTACCAGCCCCTGTTCAGCCTGAAAGCAAAAGAGATTATTAGGGAAACAACATGAGAGAAACATATTCATGATGTCACATTTGTAGATACACATCTCATTAAGTATACGTTTAATAAATGTCATTTTTATGACTGCCTAGGAGGTCGTCATTATTTTTACATTTCATTTGATTCACAAATAAAGCGATTTGCAATGGATTTTGGCAAACAAAACTAAAAGCTGAACATTCATTAGACGTGTGCACACATGCACGCATACACACACACACACACACACACACACACACACACACACACACACACACACACACACACACACACACACACACACACACACACACACACACACACACACACACACACAATGATTTAACTTAAATATTTTTATTGATAGTCACTCTGAAGTAATGGCTTTCTTTCCAAAAGCAAAGATTTTCAGTGATATTGTAAAACTTGTAGTGAGTAAAGGGACCTTGTAACGACATTTAACGACATGACATTGTTTTTCTGTTCCACTCAAACGTCATAATAACTATTTTTATGCGCCATTAACAAACTATTATACGTAGTTCCGAACGCATCATTTATGAACGACGCCATGAGAACAATGGGCTGCTAATTAGTTATTAACGACATAATACATATTTCCATCAGAGTCATTATTAATGGTAATAGTCAGTCATGGTTTTTGTATGAAGTTCATAATTTGAAGCATTGGTTATGCTACAAAGTAAGTTAATTGAAAACCTGACTGTTCAATCAAAGGATTCTACAGTTTACACCGAGTGATAGGCTGCACCCCTAACCCCGCCCCCTCTGGCTCCTAGGCCCCTCCCCTACCAGGTGTTTCCCATCTCTAATCCATCCTCCTGTATACTGCACGTTTATTTGCCTTTTTGGTTCGGTCTGTGTCTCCCGCTTCACCCTTTCAGCTTTACCAGCATGTCGGTTCGCTCTGAAAAAATCTGTTTTTATCGGTTGATTTGCCCAGAATAGTGGTTCTGCCATTTTTATTGAGATTTATTTTTTTTACCTTTTGACAAGTAGGCCTAATGTCTGTTCTTTTGGAGAAGCTGTCTGCATTCGTGTCCAAGCGCTGAACTGTTACAACCCGCAGCGAGAGTGGGTCTGGCAGCACTCAAGAGATGTGCTTATGTTTTATATTTTTATCTTCATGTTCTTCCTCCTTGCTAGATGCAGTTTTTAGTACATGTCAACGGGGCCTGACACCGTGTAAGATTAACCGCGGGGCACCGTGTGCAGCCCGTTCGATGGCTTATTGATCGCTACTGTAATTAAGTGTGGTACAATGAGCGGTGTGTGTAGCCCGAGCTCTGGAGGCCCATTCTTCTCCGGCCCCCCCATGTATGGCAAAGCCCCAAATTGTTTTTCAGATATTTTCTAATTAAAAGGACGTCCGTAAAATGCCATAAATTAAGTGATACGCCAATGTTTACTTCATATCCTGATGGCTGAGACCGATATGATTTTGCGACGATGAAATGTGTGCGTGATTTTATCTCAATGTGTTGAAAAGCCATTTTCAGGTGTATAGTGTATAACCAAGTTTTTACAACACATCTTAAAAGGATAATAGAATAGAATAGAATAGAACATTATTAATCCCGCAGGAAATTCTTGTGCCAGGTTACATACCGATGCAGTAGAATAAAACAATATGGAAAACAAGAATGCTTATTATTTACAATTACAAATTTACAGTTAAAATATACATATACAGTATGTAGCCAAGATAAGATATTTCGACGGCGAAAACAATTTGGCATAATTGAAGTGAAATGTTATTGGACATGACATTAATAATATTGCACATGATGATGAGAGGAGATGAGAGGTAGTGTTATAGATAATATTTATAGACAATATGATAATAGTATTGCACATGATGTTGGACAGTAATATTAATATTGCACGTAATACTGAGGAAAGTGCACATGATGTTGAGAGGTAATATTGCACATTATATTGCTGTGTTCATCTTGTAGGGGGGAGTTATAGGGAGGAGTTATAGAGTTTGATGGCCACAGGCAGAAATGACCTCCTGTGGCGTTCTGTGGTGCACCTCGGTAATCTCAGTCTACGGCTGAAGGTGCTCTGGTATGACACCAGTGTGGCGTGAAGGGGTTGGGAGGCGTTGTCCATAATACTGAGTAGTTTACCCAGCATCCTCCTCTCTGAGACCTCCACCACAGACTCCAATTCCACTCCCAGGACAGAACCCGCTTTCCTGATGAGCTTATTGAGTCTGTTGGCGTCGGCTGCCTTCACCCTGCTGCCCCAGCACACAACAACGTAGAAGATGACGCTGGCCACCACCGAGTGATAGAACATCTGCAGCACGGTCCTGCAGACGTTGAAAGATCTGAATCTCCATAGGAAATACACAGGCGACTCTGACCTTGTCTTATACAGGGCCCGTCTGTTGTTTTTGTCCAGTTCCATGTTATTGCTATAGTCCCATGTCCAGTCCATTTTATTGTCTATGTGGACACCCAGTCAGAGGCTGTGTCTGCAACAGTGGTGTGTGTTAGCCAGAGGAGAGGTGTGTGTGTGTGCAATAGATGTGTGTGTGTGTTTAAGGTCTGCGTGTAAGTGTGCATTAGGGGTGTGTGTGTGTGTGTGTGTGCACGTGTGTCATTTGTGTGTGTATTTGATGGCTGCGCGTGTATAGTGTGTGTAATAGCGGTGAGTGTATGTGTCTGTTCGTGGTCTGTGTGTGTGTGTGTGTGATGACAGTTTGTGTATATGTGTGTGTGTGTGTGTGTGTGTGTGTGTACGTGCATTCATGTACATGTGTGTGTGTGTGTGTGTGTGTGTGTGTGTGTGCGTGCACGCGAGCGTGGGCACTGTGCATTCCCCTCTATGTTAATGTAAAGACGCAACACCTCCTCCTGCACAGCCCTGGTCCATTAATATAAAGAGCCCAGACAACGGGAGGTGATACCCCGCCAACGCCTGCACCCTCGCATTATTTTTGTTCCCCGCAAGAAAAACATCATAAATCACTCGGCGCCAAGCTGACATAAATTATACTTCCAAGTCAAGGGCAGGTAGCACCTCAGGTTTGCAGACACGTGTGCGCCGGAAGAAAATTTGCCAGTCACTGGCGAATCCGTACGTTTTATGCAGCGTTCCTCTCAGACCCACGTTCTGAGGAACCTTTTTTTTTCTCCACAGGAAGTGTCAGCAGTAGATGATGGTTAAAGAAAATGTACTTTGTGTGTTTACCGCTATGCAAAGCAAAGGAGATCCCTCTCTCTATCTCTCTCTCTCTCTCTCTCTCTTTCTCTTTCTCTCTCTCTCTTGCTCTCTCTTTCTCTCTCTCTCTCTCTCTCTGTCGCTAGGAGATGATTGTCAAGTCTAGTTTTTCTGTGGGGTGAGTCTGCATCTCTTTGCTCTCCTTTCTCATGGCGCGGCGCGTAACGCTGAGCCACAGAACAATGGCTGGCAGGTGTGTGTGTGTCTGTGTGTCTGTGTGTGTGTGTGTGTGTGTCTGTGTGTGTGTGTGTGTGTGTGTGTGTGTGTGTGTGATTGCGGAGTAATGCAGCTGCTTCTGTGAGACTACCTGTAGGCTGGGCAGACGCCGTGTAGCGCACCTGTCTAGTGCACTACCTTGTCTGAGTCACGTGTTTTCAACCACCTTCCGGTTAAAGTGAACACCACACACACACTACTGAAACGCTTTCACACACAGAAGTGAAAAACTTCCTCTCACACACACAAGTGACACCATTCACAAACTATAGTGAAAACCTCACACACACACAAGTGAAAGCGTTTCACTTGTGTGTGTGTAAGTGTTTCAGTAGTGTGTGTGAGAGGTTTTCACTTGTGTGTGTGTGAGGTTTTCAGTATAGTGTGTGAATGACTTTGGTTTCATATGTGTATATGCACGCTATTTCTGAATAATGTCCCTCACGGCCCCTCATACAGAAAAGCCACCTCGGTGGCACGTAGCATTTCCTTGATCTCAGTACAAAAAAGCCACACAACAAACAGGGTGACACGTGTAAATCAACGCTCGACAAACACACGTTCCTTGTAACACATGAAACAACCAGGAGCCAACCCTGCTCCGGCGTAAGGAATAAAGCGAAAGCCTTGTCTCTATGTAGCACACCAAAATGTTTGT